>PDGT01000024.1:1105712-1147356 GCA_003671415.1 Megathymus violae | reverse complement strand
TGATTTTGCAAAAGTTGTTATATGTAGATTGCTAATGGTCTAGTGTTGCTTGGCAACTTTCAATTAAATTTTTGTTTAATCTACAACACGTCTGCTCTGTACGCTAGCCACTTCAAACTATATATATATATGCATTTTATGTGTGTATCTGGCCTTGAATCTAAAGCGAGTTCTCCTGTTTATAGAGCAGCCTGATGAACAACGAATAATGCCACGGCAAGCTGATCGTATATGGTTATAGGGTTTTTTACCAGCTCGACTATCACTCTCCTTCTAGAACCGACCATGGAATGTTATGTGTTTATGTTGAGTATCGGAGAGCCAGTTCCGAGCGGGAAAACGGTTCTCCCTCGACTGACAGCGCCTTTAACGTTACATACACACATAATGTCTACAATCGCAGTGTCCATTTATCACGAGTTATTGTAGTTATGCTACTACTCACTATATTCCACCATTACTACATTATTCGTTTATTATTTTACGCGGCGTTCGCCATCTTGTTTTTGTTGTTCTACTACATTCTTTCATATTTTACTTTTTAATTTAAAATCAATTTTCAATTGTTTAAATGAGATTCATCAGTTGTAATTTCAAGGTTGTTAAAGTGTTGTTTATTATTGCAGGAAGCGCAGACACGAGTAGAAGCCAGTGTAAACAGCAGAGCTATAACAAATAGAGCGCACCAAGAGATCCGTCTTCACGATATTACACGCCACAGAGTGCTGTATTAATATAAAACAATGGACTGCATTGTGCATAAATATATGTTCATTCTTACTGTTAACGCATCTTAACTTGTAACGTGGCTCGGTGTGAGTGAGATCCGTATATGTAAACGCTTTTTGTATAATCTGTGGGCTGGTGACAGTTCGCACGATGCGATCTTCGTTATCTGTGTCACTTGTCGTCCATGGATTTTTTCGTACAAGCTTTAGGCCAACGGTACAATAGTGTCTATGGATTTTTTGTAATGTTTTTCACTTGGGTGCTTTTTTCATGAAAACCCATTGTTTTAAAGCGGTCTTTCTATTATATAATATTAATTACATTCCTATGTTATTGCTGGAAAACTGTTTTTATAATCTGTAGTGGCACATTGTTTTCATTCTGAACACAAAAAAAAAGGTTTTCTTTAAAAGTGATTTGATGCGGAATTGTTGAAATTTGTGTTACGCAGAGATTATTATATTTTTCGATTTATTATTGCCTTTATATATTGTTTGGGGTTGTTGTATTTCATTGTAGGTACATATAAGTACATGCGCAGTATTTAATGATCAAGTCACTGATGATTTTTGTAACGTTCATATGTAATTGTATTATGGACTTATGTATTTTATCGCAACCATTTAATGCAGAGTAATGCAATTTTATAAATGTTTTAAAGTATTTTTTTTTAAAACAACATGTATTTGTATAGCGTGAAGACTAAGTTCATACTGCCAACCATCCAGAGACCCCCTGTTGTTTGATTTTGAATTTACTTAGTCGTTAAGTGCACAAATGAAAACTTTTACCGCGAGCACAATCAAATACAATCCGAGCAATGACAAAAATATCAAAATTTCGTACAGTATGTGTTTTATTAATGAAAGTTTGGTAACATTAATATTGATTTATAGTTTAGCACAAAGTTACGTTTTAGAATTAACAATTTTTTTTTAGTCTTCAATAAGTTCATCACTCGTATTATAAATGCTCTTATCTTACCCTGCCGTTAGTAATTTGGAATTACGCAATGAATTTTGGATGTGGTTTTATAATTGAGAGATCGTCCCGTAATGTTATGTCATTTACATAAAGTATTAAAACGTAGAGGAACCATATTAACTTTAGCGGTGCGGACGTGTGTCGGCTGTTGAGACTTCCGTGAATTGATAATGAGAAGAATACGTGTCCCATTTTTAATGTTGTTTATGAGATTTGAATGCTATGGACTTGGCGATCACGCTATACGGTTGTAGCTCCTGTTCAATTAGTTTGAAACCGAAACTGTACAATTCGTCTATAAAATTTTTCACTTTTGTGTTTAACACGTAGTTGGGCGGTGCATTGTATGGCAGTTTATTTTATTTCAATAAAGTATCTTATAATAAAAAAAGTGTTGTGTTAAATAACGGATAACAGTAATTTCGTTACACTGTATTCAATTTACATTAATATTTTGTAAAATGCGCTCACTTTGAATCGATTTTACAAACGAAATATCGTGTAACACGTCAAGTACACGATAATCATTTATTTTCTGTTAAATTAATGCACTAAATGTTAAATAATTTTCAGCGAATTCAAACTTAATGCATTAACTGTTAAATTACTGCGTTAATGGTTAAATTGATGCTGTGATCGATAAAATAGCGTGTTAATTGTTAAATTCCTGCAATACAATCTTCCCAAGTGATGCCTTACAATGCCTCGCTCAACTGGTTACCTCGTGCCACCCGCGGCGTTGTGGGCCGCCCATCTCGACATGTCGATGTCTGACATGTGGACGGGGCGGTTGAACGCCACTGTAGGCCATCGTGTACTCGAGCCATTAGATACATATCGATGTAGCTAGCTAAGCTGTGTTGATGCTATTGTATTATTAAATATATGTAATGGTTATATTCCTTCGGCGATAATTAAGGTAACATAAAGATGTTCTTATTTTTAAGTCTGTGTTTTTTTATATATATAACTGATTCTTAATCGTTTTAACAATATTGTTTAGATGATTTAATTCAAGCATAAATAAATACATTTTAAGCGATATTCATTTCAAAATGCATAATTATTTTGATGGCTTGTCGTTATGTTATTATTCACTGTCAAAACAGTAATTACACGGAGTAACATTACAAATGGAGTTTATGTAGAGGTGAACGAACCATCGCACTGACGTACCGACTCTGACGTATTATGTACAAATCGCCCGATTTTAAATTTGTGACGACGAGGGTAATAAGGCAAATGCAAAATGTCCTGACCGACTCATGTTGTTGCTTCTGTATAGCGGTATAAAAAACACCAACCGTGAGTACCCCTTTATTTACATTTAATGCACGTAGTGCGTGTACGCTTCCAACAAGTAAGTCCCTTACAACAGTCTTTATTAACGCACCGCAATATAAGTTACATTTCTTAGTACGTATTACATGTGGTATATATAATACATGTGCATTAACGCGATACGATAATTATACGGAACGTTACTGCGCTCCTGTAAGCGTCTGTTAGTAAACGGGACACGAAAGTCGTACAGTTTCCAGCGAATAACAGCTCAAAGACACCGACAGTTAAAACGATTGTGAAGGAATACACAAAACGCTTTACCGCTATATCGCAATGCGGTAATGACGACGTTGTTAACGCTTTCGCGGACAAAATGCATTTTGTCTGAAGGTTCACATTAAGTTTTACATGCATATAAGCTCATAAATCTGTTCGGACAGCAAACCTTTTTTTTTGCGTATTCTGTTTTAAATATAAAAATAAATTAGTACACCACCGTAACGCTCCATTTAATTCAACTCCGTTAGTGATTGTTTCAGTACAGTGAAATACCGCACAACTACTGAATTAGAACAATAAGTCGACCCGTTTGCTTTGGACAATGTTAATAGCAATGTACGCGTTCGCGGAGCTCCTTTTTGAATCAGTCGTGTTACAAACATTATAGGAGGCACTTTTCACTGAATGTGATAATGGGTTTAGGCTTTAATTGACACGGCCTCTGTTTAGTACTTCGATTTCACTGAAAAGCGTTCCGAAGTATTCACTCTTGTACAATAACATTGAACGAACGCCTAACGCATAGATTTACGAGGAGAAGAGATCGATTATACAAAAATAATTATTGAACCTTACACTTTAAAAGTATTTATTGTCCATAGAAGGAGTCGCTTTAATTCGTCTACCTGTAAAGATTTGCAGATTCACGCAGATAAAAATTTCTAACTTCAATCTTGGAGACTATATACGATAAAATTAAAAAGCCCACATTTTTGTTTATTTCTAGAGTCTATAAAGGCGCAGCACGATTGTGAGTGGCCAGAAGTTTCAACGACGCGTTGTCGGCCAAGAAGGAAGCCGAGACTCGGATTGTTAAATCCAAATCTCATTCAAGTTTATAGTAATGTTTATTATAAACTCAATTTATGTTTTAAAGGTTTAAAGTCTATAATAATTTGAATGAATCTTTAATTTTGTCGTTTAACAATCGTTTTGACGTTTGTAACTTGACAACTTGACAAGATCAACAAATAACGGAATTCTTAATTATACTCTTTCTTAGAGAATTCTCCGTGAGAGAATAAGATAAGTTAGATATGTCGGCTTATTTTTTTTCGTTTTCTCTCCTCTCGTCAATCTATGGCCTAAAGATTTTTTATCTATTCTGTGCTGATTTTTTTAACGCTTTTTGTATGTGAATGTTAGGTAATAAATTGATTATTGTCTAAATCCACTCCTACGTTGATAAGTATGTATAACCATAAGTGAATTAGGCGTGTGCAATTGTTATTGCTTAAAAAATTATGCTTTGATATTTTCATACACAGTAAGTTGCCATAATCATTGTTTAAAAAAAACTTATTTTTTTCTTTTTTTCCTAACAAACTTCGATCGAAGCATCAACAATTGCACAAAAATAGGTGTATAGTTGTAAGATTTTAATGTATGTATTGTTCAGATGCAAATATTTAGAAGAATGAGCATGTAAATAACGGTAATTTAATATTGATTATGAAAAGTATGTAAGCCGCCGCGCTGATTAGTTGGTGTTGCGTTTTTTATATAACTTAAATTCATTTTTGGGAGCTTTTAACGCAATTTTGTGTGTAGTTGAAATCGTACTCGGTATTAAGGATAAAGGGAATATTGCTTTTAATCGATGTAATGGTTTTTTTATATTTTTAAATTATTTGTTGGCACCAAGAGATTATATCTTGAAAATTGCGTTTTAACATGCTTGATTTTAATCGCGTACGGGCTCCAAACTATTGTCTATGGTAATTAGTTCAACAATTCCAAGATTTGGACGCAAAACCATAGAAAATAACAAAAAGTAACGTGCTCCAAGCATCATATTTAATGAGTGTTAGGTATTAATTTTTTTTTTATTTCAGGAATCGCACATACAAAACACAATTGATTATTAATCTTGTCCTGCAGTATACTTATTGTCTTCGTTCGAAAACGATCGCAGCAGTCAATTTCCGTTACGTTTCACGTGGGCTTTCTAATTAAAATTTTTAACCATTGTGTTATTAGATTTTATTATTAAATTGTATAAATTATTTAATGACTTCATTTCGTTACGTCCATTTTGTAAGTTATTGCGTGTTTTAAGGTATACTCATTTTGGTGTCGACACAATAGTACAACTTATTTAGTTGAAATTTATTCTAAGTGTCCTCTTATGTAACGACTGACACGTTACGTGATTTGTATTGTCATTGGTGTTAGCTTTTATTGTTACTAATACAAATCGTGGATCCCACTGAACATGAATCGTCTTCGGCTTCCCTTCGGGTAATGCTTTGTAGAACAACGTGTATAACAAACATTATTTTTATACAGATGAAATTGTATATGAATAGATTGTGTCTCATGTGTAATTAATTCACGGATAAGTACGCGTCGAGTAATTCTTCCAAATATTGTAAAGCCTCTGAATAATTCAAAATATATTTATATTAACTGTTCAATAGTTCGTTTTATTTGAATATAGAATTCATCGGCACAACCTATAACTGTCACATGAATCCAGCGGGATTCAGCGTTTCTCTAAGAATTCAAAGAAGTTATTGCCCTAGTCTGTCGTGATGGTGAGAGGATTGACAGATTACAGATTTTGGGAACACTATGGAGAACTCTCAGCTATGCAACTGTTGTTCCTCCACCAAATTAAGATAAACCCTAAGTAATTTCTTAGAAACACTTAACGTTGGAAAATTAAAAATACATGCAGAATTTAAACTAGAGGAATGAGCATTGTGCAATCATTGCTTAAAGGTTCTGATATTCACATCAAATAGCTTCAAGGAAAAAGAACAGCGAATTATTCGAATGTGATCCTAATTAGGAAGCACTTACAGAATTGTTGCACAAGTTAGCCAATTGATTATTTATTTAGTTTGTGCTAATGGTGTCGTAGATCGACATTTTTTGATTTTAGTGTTTCTGTAAATGTGAACGTGTTGTTTCGTAATGAACAATGGAAAAAATTTATACCTGGTTAAAGAAGTGGGCAACTTTCTTCATTTGTGTTTTCCCAGCATGACTCCCTATGATATTTTCTAATTTTTCTGTAGTTTGTTGAGTCTTTCTGAGATTTGCTGTTCAAAATGTGTACATGTAAATATGTGTAATGTATGTAATATGTATATAAATGTATATATATATATATATTGGTTAGGAACAGCGATATTGACGACGTTAAGTTGAACGTATTTAAATGAACCTTGATGGATAATTACAAGCAATGTCGAACAATAGCACACGGGCAGCTTCCGCGAGGAAATTCTAAGGTCGACGTTAACGAAGTTGCTAGACCCGATCAGTCCACTGTAGATGATATTTTAAACTACCCAAACTATAACTATGTGTCAAACACTTCTATTATTAACAACACAGATTCGTATTGCGAGTGACTTTAATCCAGTGGCCCGGTGCAGAGCTCGGGCCTCAAACTGTTAAATGTGACATCATTCACTGACCCTATCGGGCATCGATCTAGAACCCTTCGTCTTGTACGCGTGATTACTATGATCTACAGAATCAATCGCAATCAATTCTTCTTGAGCGAAACGTTCTTCACTATAATGAGCACTACACTCGTTTGATTTTATAGGTATTGTTAATTTATCCTTAATAAAGTTTGGATATAAACCCTAATATTTAAATGCCATTATTATGATCACACTATCAACTGATATCTCCACTATATCAGCTACGTGTCCGATCTGTAACATTGAATGAATAATGCGCTTTATTCAAATCTTGTAACAGAGGTATATCTCTGAGATACATACATAAATGTTTATTAATTTGATGTTTAATTATTGCGTCACGTTTGTTATACGAAATAATTTTTATTACGAGTTATCGGATGTTATCTACAATAAAATTATATAAAACATTTGGACGACTTATCTAAGAGCAGCTTGTTTTAGATAACACATTAAATTACTGTCAAGTGCGAGAATCGCATATGGAACGTTCCATTAAAATTAATCAGAATTTCATATGGCCAAAAATATAATTTTTGATATGTATAAGTACAGATGTTGATAGATAAAATGATTCTTTGTATCAAAATAGGTAACAAGGGTATTTACAAAATATGAAGCATTTAACACAAAGTTGTGTGTATATGTTAATATCTAAAAAGACTTAAAAATGTACTAGTTTTGTGCAAACTAAAAACATTATCATCCATTATCAAAATTAACGGCAACACAGATGGGAATGCCTATATATTTTTATAAATGAGTCTCTATCTGTGTTCTCTATTTCCCCTAGTTTGTTCACCACGTACGGAATCCTAAAGCAACTGCTCAAAGGTCATCAGTAGGTACGAAACAAAGATAGCTGCGTAGATGGTGGCGATGGGTGTATACGATTGCTAATGGTCAGTCGATAGTGTAGCGCTGCCAGTGCGCAGTCCACTGCGATCTGCGCCTGCGACGCGTAAACAAAACGATTCCAACAAACTTTAAGCGCATTATTTACCATAAAAACGCGAGTTTCTTTTTTTTATAATGGCAAAAGTATTGCTAAGTCAGGAGTTGCCAGATATTGAGGTCAGTATGTCGACACTGCGGAATGGAATGTTTGTTTGTAGATTTATCTGATATGAATTGCTTAGTGATACCACTAAGAAAGTTGCATGTTCAAGGCTCGCAATATATATGTACATGTTCTTGTTATTTATAACTTGCTGTTAACATTACCGAGATGATTTAAAAAACTCTGCGCAGAAAATCAGGTTAATTAAACTCATTGTGAGCAATGTGGTAATTAAGTAGATACCTACTTACGATGAGTTAATGGCATTTTATGCCATTTCAAATGTTGTATGGATTAATACACTTTATACTACAAAAATCCAGGTATGTTACACAACAGTACCCCTTCGTAGCCAAAGTAATAATGAAATGCTTATTAGCTTGAATAGCGTGTCCTGTGTGTACAACTCTACTATGGCAGACCATCTCATTCCACTGAGCACTGCTAAAACTTAAATATCCTTTCTAATTTACAGAACTATAAAGTGTTACGCACCCACTCGGTTCGTAATTTACAGGAACAAAACTTCTACTACTACTGAGGAATCTAAAACTAGTGCGATTAATGAGAAAAAAATATAGTTTAATAAAACTAACAACATGCTTTCGTTGAAATATGAATTAAATATACAGTTTGTGATCAAGAGAAAGAGAGAGGGAATTTCCTTAATTCTGTACACTAACTGACAGAAAATTTAGCTTTAACATAAGAAATACGTGAGATTCTAGATATGAGTTGTTGAAAGAACCTCACGCTTTTTATATTATGTTAATATATATAACTACGAGCTAATATAAAGCGTGTAAAAACTATTTTCTTCACAGAAAAGGTATTACTAAAGATTATCCGACAATGTTTACAATTTGTGTGGAGAACAGTTTGATGTTATTATTGAACAGCTTCATAGGTAATAAACTGGTCAAAATTTTATAATATTCAGCGAAATTTTAATTAAAAATATTTGAAGCGGTCGAAGAACGTTATGTAGGTTTTTCTTGATTTGGAAATAAAATTCAATACCACCAGGTTCCCTGTTAGAACTTAGTTATTTTTTCGATTAAATCTTAATTATTCTTAATTAACAAACAAGTTGTACAGGAACTCGTCACTTTTTCTTCTTCATAATATAGGTCACGAGATACGATCCCATCTTATACCAAAAAAAAAATGATAAAGTACAAGTGCGCACTTCTTCTTACAGCTGCAGTTTACACATATCAATAATAATGAATGTTTTTTTTATCTTATTAAGCGTAAACGATAAACGATTAGACCCTCGTGATAATTAGTGACCACTGATGCTGTGCCAAAAAAATCCTCCAAATTCCCTCTGGTTGAATCCTTTTTAACTGGACATTTTAAACGACAGTCGAAATACTCCTTTAACTTAAATATTTTGAATAATAAAAATATCCTGTTCCACTATTGGCATTAAAGATACCAAATTACCTAAACCTTGTCGTTTTCTAAGGCAACACTTGGACAACTGTCAGGGTATTGAAATTTTTACAATGGTTTGTTGTCCTTCACCGTGACAAGTATTCGGTGTGAATAGTAGTGAGTTCGGATTTCTGAAGTCCGAAAGTCGATGTATAAACCAATGCTTCCATCAATACTTTTGATAAAATTGATTGGGAAACGAGAATGTTTTGCACGCTTGCTCAATATTATATTTACGAACCGTTCTAAATAATTTTTGTATGTATTACGAGCTATGTAATCATTTAAACTAATTATTTTAACAACATTTGTATGTAATGAACTTTCACGTTTTCACTGAAAAAGTGACAAAACATTATTTCAGACCACTGGGCTTCCGCGCCTACGAGACATCATTATCTTCCTTACTTTCTTTCATTATCTGGGGTCAGCGCAGTATGTCTTTTCCGTCCATTCATCGCGCTTCCATGTAACGAAACATTCGCCGGTGCTGCAACCGCGCTTCGCCTCTGGGGGACCGCTCTTACCCTATCACTCTCTTTTCGATACATACCTAAAGACATACTATTAATTTGGCAAGGGTTTTTTTTATTCTTTTCTTCTCTGGAGTGAGCAGTAGCCCAGCTAACTAGGACTTTGGCTGTCATAGGTATCGCCATCTTATAGTGTTGCCCTGTTTCCGACAACACCCAGCCCGAATATCCCTCTCTAGTGTGGCACCAGAGTACTGCCTTATCTGGACTACCGTTATGCACGGTATTAGTGCCGGATTTTGTCACATTCGTTCTCCGTCCCCACAAAGACGTCTACCGCTACCGTCTGAACCCGCGCCTACGAGTACAGTACCAAAATGACGTTTTTATTTATAAATGCTTAACCTAACTTTTTCGTCTAATATCTTTTTTATTAGTAAGAGAATCAAACCGTGACTGATGCCAAATATCTTAGTAGGTATTTATAATATATTTATTCTAGATTTAAATGTCAAAACCTGTTAGGAGGAGTCAGTTATTTTCTATTCATTAATTTATCTATCTATATATTCTTATCTGTTTTCAGAATCTGTTGTCATTGAATCCTAGAGTAAAACAATACACGAATTTTGTGTCATCAGCTCAGACCAAGAAGAACAAACAACATTGGAAGCGGAATGCAGATCGGAAATGTGCTGTACGTAATTTATATACATATGTACCTACTCAGCACAGAGTATATTTGAGATTGTTACATTTGGATAATAGCGTATACTATGAAAGAAAGAATTTTTGAAGTCGATCAAAACCAATAATGGTAATAAATTTATTGCAGTATTTTAAACAACCGTTTGAAAACATACTAAATGCTCTCTATTCACTCCCGTATCAGGATTGAAAACAGGAATTGCGGGTGACATGGGGATCCCAAACCCGTTTATGGATTTTTAGCACCATAAAAACCAAGACCTGAGGACAAACAATTATTTTTCACAGAAATCTCTGCCCGACTAGGAATCTAACTCGGGGCACTTCATTAGGCAAGAGGGAACAAAACTAACTGTTATAAAGACGTCAAGTACACTTGCTGCTTAGCAAGCTGTTATCCAGTAGTCTAAAACTAATTTCTGAACGCCATCGCTTTATATAAAACTGATAAAAATTACAGTACTTTCGGCACCTTACAATATATTGAATTCATTCTTAATGTGCATGACAATTAAATTAAAGTCCATTTTATTCTTCCAGGAATGCCCATCTCTAGAAAAAAACTTCGATGACATCAAGCATACAACGCTTTCAGAGCGTGGAGCGCTGAAGGAAGCCGCGAGGTGTCTGAAATGCGCGGACGCACCTTGCCAGAAATCATGTCCCACGCAGATCGATGTCAAGAGCTTCATTACTAGCATTGCTAATAGAGTGAGTTATGTGTTACTGTGACCTAAGCACGTTTAATTTTGCGTTGCCAACATTAAAGCAATCATACCAACACAGAGTATATTGGTCTTTGTCTAAGATTAAGTCGTCGAATTGTAATTTTTCTCCTGTTTTGAAGTCGGTTAACAAACAAACGACCTTCTAACCCAATTCGTAGTGAAATAGGATCAATTCACGGTCGATACAGACATTTATGTCGAAAGTATGTGTTTGTTCTCAGATCTCTGTTGTTTGTATCATGTAGAAATCACGAGGAATTTACATTTCCAATATGGTAACAACAACAGATATGTGTCCATCCAGAATAATATACCATTAAAATGGTAAAAGAATTTTCAAATAGGTTCCCGCGTTCCGGAGATTACCCTCCGCATACACACAAACTCACAAATATCGCGTTCTCTCTTTGTAATATTAACGTAGATAACAAAAATTTTGGTCTCGTATCGCCAAAATACACCTGCGAATAGTTTAGACTTCAGGCCTACCGCGGGGAACTTAACTTTGATCGACTGCCGATGATGTTTGCATGGCTAAAGCTGTTTCTGTTCGGAAGACTAATGAACTTGCCGCATAATATTAATAAACAAATAACGTATGTGTGTGCATATTGTATCATAATAACCAGAAGGTGTCTTACTTAATGGTCATTTAAATTATATATATAATTATTGCCATGCATTTTGATTTAACATAGCTTCTTAGAACTATTAGTGAAATATTTTAAAACATTTTAGATTTACTTAATCTACATGCATCCGTGGTATTAGAAATTTTGCGGCTTCCCTTAAGACAGGCTTTAAAAGTAGACCACTGCAAAAATAACATATTTTCCATATTGTAGAATTACTATGGAGCAGCGAAAGCGATATTGTCCGACAATCCGCTGGGCCTGTCCTGTGGCATGGTCTGCCCCACGAGTGACTTATGCGTCGGAGGATGCAATCTTCACGCGAGCGAGGAAGGAGCCATCAACATCGGAGGGTTGCAACATTTTGCCGTTGACGTATGTTTCTCATATTTCTTTACAATATAATTAAATGTAAGTTGTGCAAGTTAAAAAATACAAGTAAAAGTTGATGAATTGCTTTTCCAACAAACGTTAGTCATTAACATTTAAATTTTTTCTACCAGTGAGAAACATATATCTAGCGGGCAACGGTGCTTCTGAAAGGGTATCTTCTATATTATGTCCCGGTGCCCTTCACGTTCTACTCACTTAGATTGATTTTTTATGCCATTTTACCAAACAATGTGCCGATCTGGTAACTATCATAATTCTCTTCGCACATGTCCTTTCAGATATTCATGAAAATGGGCATACCTCAGACTTTAGACCCAAACACAAAGCCGCTACCAAGGGGCGGAGACCAAAAGCTAGCGCTAATAGGAGGAGGTCCAGCCAGTATCAGCTGTGCATGTTTCTTAGCCAGACTCGGTTACAAGGACATTACGATTTACGAGAAGGAACAGTATTTAGGTGGATTGAGGTACGATGTGTTTTAGATTAGATCTCGCTTACTCTCGCGCCTGTTGTCTATAGCAGCAGCAATTGAGTATTTTTTATGTAGTTAACCAACAAACAAGCTGATGCACCATTTGTGTGTGACTCGATAGTCAGTGGTCACTGCAGCCTATGAATATTAATAATACCACACGTATAATCAGTACGTTGCTGGAATAGGCAGATGCAATAAATGAACTAAATTCCTATTTTGAATACGTCTAAACATTTTACAGTTGGTTTTTGAAGGAGGGTAGTAACCAAAAAAGTAAAAAATCTCACGGCCATACATGGGTACCGTAGGATTTAACTGGTGCAGAGCACAACCAACTAAAAAAGTGAGGCCAAAGCTCCTTCTGCTACTCGGCAGGGTGCACACGAGTAGGGGAGATTGGCTTGGACTCATTATTGTGAGGAGGATGTTAATTCGTCATGTGTAGCTGTATCTTTTATTTATAAAATTCCATTTATGTATATTCGCTTTCCTTCAGCTCATCTGAAATCCCTCAATATCGTCTACCGTACGATGTGGTTCAATTCGAAATAGATCTAGTAAAGAACTTGGGCGTGAAAATTGTAACTGCAAGAAAACTTTCATCAAATGACATCACTGTTGAGGTAAGTTAAATTTAATAGATTTTATTGCACAGGTTAGACTTGGGAGCTCCTCAGGGTATTGTATAACAAATTTACATTCACTGAGTAAATATTTTGCTATTACGCGTCTGCTACACTGGGAGTAACATTAAGATTTATATAATATTTCTCTTTGTCTTTCTGAAAAAAATATTTAAGTGGTACTACAAAACCAGATCAGAAGATAAAACGTACCGAAAAAGATCTAACTGCAGACGCAGGTACACGAAAATATCAACTTTTATATTGTGACAAGATATGCAATAACCACATTTCTCGAAGCAACTTCATGCTGTCTTTCTAAATAGCTATTTATCTTTCAGGGCTTACTAAAGGAAGGTCATGCGGCTGTGTTTCTAGGTATTGGACTTCCGGAACCAAAAATCGTACCTATTTTCAAAGGCCTCACTCAGGAAATGGGTTTTTACACTAGCAAAGATTTCTTGCCATTGGTCTCTCAAGGAAGTAAAAGAGGTTTGTACGTGCTTGTTAACATATAAAGTACTCGTATAGCTTTCATTGTTTTGTGATATTATAGGGGAAGGCTCACTAGAAGAGAAGTTCACGCCGCCACAAAAAATGAACGCATAGAATGTCCATAACTCCATGATCAATTAAAATAAAATTATTCCCAAAATCCAAGATCATGAAATTAAGAAAATATCAGTGCGATATCTTGATTGAATTTAAACAGCCTTACATAATGTTAAGCTATCGGTAACTTTTTTGTGCAGGATTATGCGCTTGCAAAGCGACATTACCACGACTGTTTGGTAATGTGGTCGTACTCGGGGCCGGCGACACGGCCTTCGACTGCGCCACGTCGGCGCTGCGCTGTGGCGCTAGACGCGTGTACATTGTGTTCAGGAAGGGCTTCACCAACATCAGGGCTGTTCCTGAAGAGGTCAGTTTATCGACTGAATAGAAACGACGCTTGATTTGTTGATGTTATTTAAATATAGATAGCGACCATAATTGAATCAGGATTATGAATATAATTGATGTAATATTTATCAAATTATTGTGTACATCAGTTTTGTTTTCATTCCTGTTTGTTAAAGGTCTTTTGTGATAGGAGAAACTGCGTAATCAATTCTCCGGTCCATCTTACGACACTGTATCAGAGTTATATTATTGATTTTTCTAGCTTTGCTTACAAGTTGGTCTTCCACATTTTTCTTTCTACGGACAGCAGGTACCGTCAAACGAACAGAGACTTATTATAATTACTTTGCGGATGAGTTTGAAAAAAAAATTATTCATCGTAATTTTATTGTACTTAAGTACATCATCTGTACATCGCAAGTATTATCTTAAATCTCTATTAGTCGTCAACTAAACCTATTATCTATTATCACATTGTATTTAGTAGCAAATTATGTGATTGTAAATTCATAGGTCCCAAAGAACTAAATACATAGAACTGAAAGTTGGGAGTTATGTATTTTATTATTCTATTCATATGTAATTTCAGGTTAATTTAGCTCAGGAAGAAAAGTGCGAATTTATTCCTTTCATGTCTCCACAAGAAGTCATTATCAAGCAGGGCAAGGTAAAGAGATAAAACATACTGTTATATTATTATAGTAGGTATAACATCTCAAGAAGATGTTTGGGCTATGGGAAAATTACGCTCGGTATCTCTATTGAAGCAGTCTCCTTGAGGAACAAATAGACAACCAAGAATTAAATACACATTTCCATTGAGAAGAGGCATCACTTTTTAGAGTTATTTATTAGTTATCTTCAATATACAGGCACGGTAAGTAACCGCTTTAAGCTTGGTGCGTATTTGTGGCCATCGGTGGCAAAATTTCTTGACTGCTTCTGTAGGAACGTTAAATCTTAAGTTCCGTTTATTATCGTTTTGTTGTAAAGCCATGTCGGAGGTTTTCGGGTGGCACAACGACTACTGTCCCATGGGATAGTCCCTGTTCAAATCCACATTGGAGTAGGGGAGTACATTCTAAGCGTCTTTAAATTACGAAGAAAGATTCGTAGCGTCTTGCGACACCTCAATGAAAATTATACTATACGAGTATTAGCCATTTATAAGTCATTATAGTTTTGTAACTGTGAAAGATTTTTAGTATACTGAAGACCCCGCAGACGTCTACCTACTCATACGTTGGCTTGCCACCTACATATCTAATAGCAGCAAACATTTTTGTATATCCAAATTTTTGATAAACTGTATAATAAGTGACATTTTCTTTTTTTACGAAGCCCATTTCGTGAACCTTAACCATCCAGGGAACCACTGAAACACACACAAAAAAACATTAAAATCGGTCCAGTCATTAAGAAGTTGATATACGCGCACAGAATAGTTTTATATATATAATATTTGTACTGTCGTTCAGATAACAGCAATTCGTATGTGTCGCACCGAGCAACTGGACGATGGTGAATGGATCGAAGACCAAGACCAAGTACTCCAGCTCAAAGCCAACTTCATCATCTCCGCTTTCGGGTCTGGATTGTACGATACTGAAGGTAATTGTATTTTTATAGCTTCTTCATTTGCTTTTTGTAATTATTATTTGTAATTATTATATTAAAGCGCAGTCGCTTAATTCCTTCAAAAGGCAAGTTAAGGAACCCATAACTGTCTTGCTTGGGGTCGAGTCTTCTTTCACAACGACCCCCTGTCGTAGCAGTAGCAAAAACCATAATCTACTACGCTGGCCAAGTGTGCGATGGCAGATTTCACACAACATTAAGAACGTTATGGAGAACTCTAAGGTATGAAGGTTTATTTACATTTTTTTTCCTTCACAAAAGCAAATAATAATAAATATGTGATATATTTTTGAAATACATATCTTTGAAAAATTAGTGGTGTCTGTAGGATTCGAACTGGAACATCACCTGTGAGCCTTCCACTGCCTGTGTGATATGTATATCCTTTTTCCTCATGTCCATCTGTTACACCAAACACTTGCTTCTTTGCTTTGTAATATACGTATTTATTACGCAAAAACATATAATTTCATTAGTCTTATCATTTATTCCTGTGAACCCCTCTACGTACGTCTTCCACCACTGGTTATTTATGTGGTGTAGAATAAAAAGGTATCGTGTTTTAGATCTATTCTGTATCTATTTTAATACGCTTTATATTACTTTGACTTGTATATATCTATCTATGTTTGTATGAATTTAACGGAATTTTGAATTACATATTCATCAATTTCAAAGTGTCCAAAGCATTTAAAATTTTGCATACATTTTGTCATACTTTAAGTATGATTTGCTCATTAACCCATCACAAAAAACATCTAAATTATCATCATAAGTTTTAGGTTATAATAGGACGGCTGAAAAGTGACACATTGTAAACATTGTCGGGTATTCTTTCGTAATAACTTTTCTGTGAAGAACGTAGTTTATTTATAATTAACTGCCCTCTTCTATCCTATTATATTTATATTATTTCTGTAACATTTATTAGCATTACATTAATACGTACACAATGAATTTACGGTGAATGAATCGAAAAATAGAACTAAGTTAATTTAAAACGTTATTGAACGTAAAACAATCGAGCACGCGTCATCCATCCGTTTTTTTTTGCAATTAAAATATGGAAAGTTGTCAGTCACGAAATCTTTAACTCTTATTTTATCAGTCGTCTTCGTGGACCTAACATCCACTAAATTAGACGCAATTTTATTATATTTCACATTTAAAAATAACCAAATAATGTTGACAAGGTTACACTGCAAATTGGAATAAGAATCTCGAATCTGTTTCAGTAAAACAAGCACTTTCGGGCGTAAAACTGAACCGCTGGGGTCTACCCGAAGTAGACAGTACGACTTTACAAAGCGTCAGTAACCCGCGAGTGTTTGTGGGTGGTGACTTGGCCGGGGTAGCTGAGACCACGGTGGAGTCAGTTAACGATGGGAAGACAGCAGCTTGGTATATGCACTGCTACTTGCAGGTAAGTCAGGAGATTGAAGCGCTGACTGCCTTACAACTTGCGTTGATCGGAAGAGATTGACAAATTTTAGCAATAGCCCACGCGCATGACTATCGAAAGACTAATGACGTTATGAAGTCTTTCGTTCTTCGGGGACTTCATTAAACTGTTTATATTCGCTGGTATTTTTTAAAGATTGTTGGAAGATTTTGCTTACATAGAATCTTTTCTAGTAAATGTCACTAGCCCCAACCTTCATCGAACCGAATACAATTGCTTGCAACTTTCTTTATAGCACAATTGGCAAGAAGGTTTTTTTACTAAATCTTCGTACTGGGATCAGATCTCTCTTAAATAAAAACCATATCAATCAATTATTGCTTGGCAAACTTCACACAACTTAAATAATGTTTTTTGTAATATTTAATGGTTATCTTGTAACTTCTAGAACTTAGAGATGTGTACAAGACTTGAATACATGTCCTCCGAGCAGGAAACTGGTTTTCACGCAAACGATTTAAAATTTGGGTTGTCTAGGGCATGCCCTTCGACTCTCCAGTCGAACTTCCGAAGTTCCACTGCCCAATCGACGACGTGGACCTCTCGGTGGAAGTATGCGGTATCAAGTTCGAGCATCCGTTTGGGCTGGCAAGCGCGCCACCCGCTACGAGCTCGGCTATGATAAGACGTGCTTTTGAGCAGGGGTGGAGCTTTGCTGTTACCAAGACCTTTAGTTTAGATAAGGTAAGTCTATTAGGTGTAATATAATATAATTCCACTGTCAGGTAATAAATAATCGTACCGAACGTTTTTTAAATAAATAACCAAACCTGTCAATAAGAACGGTATGTATTGGTTATGTATTGGTGATGTCGAATGTGTGTTTGTCTAGCTACTACAACACATCTATTCTAGTATTTTTTAACGGAATTTTTTTTTTCTGTATTCTTCTTTAGTTTTGTTTGTAATATGTAGGTACATTTTAGTTGTTCTTATCTACAAGAATTGCACCCAAGGCCTTTAAAATTATGACAGCATCAGAGTATAAGTTTACATGCGTAATTGGTGCTCGTGACCTCTCAATACTAGAATTAACGTAAACTTTTAAACAGCAATAGATCAACACTGTATAGTATGAAAGCCATTAATTCTCCACCTACTAAAAGTAAGATCTGCTCAAAAACAATTTGCAAGTTAGAGGCGTTTCAGTTTCCGTCGCTATTGGACTGATAAATTGGATCTTGTTCTGAAATGAAATATGTCGTACAGGATTTGGTCACCAACGTGTCCCCGCGGATAGTCCGGGGCGTGACGTCCGGCGAGAACTTTGGACCAGGACAAGGCTCGTTTTTGAACATTGAGCTCATCTCGGAGAAATGCGCGGCGTATTGGTGTCAGAGCGTCACGGAATTAAAGCGAGACTTTCCTAGTAAGGTAAGTCTTTATTAGGGTTTTAATGGATATGAAATTTCGAATCTTAATATGGATAAGGATATATAAATCATATTTTATCGGTTTCGGTTAGGGTTACAAATCTCCGTAACATCCCTGGTCTTTATGTATAATAATGGTGGAATACCCCTAAACCTCCTCAATTACGAGGAGACCGTAATTAAGGGTGTGCTGCTAAAAAAATAAAAACAAGTACTTATCAAAGAGGGTAGTAAATTGTTAGGGTAATAAAATTTGTTAGTAAATGAAATTTTTCGGTACGCTGTGTTTTGTTATCGTTCATAGTTTCATTCCTTTTCTTTCAAAAGTGACTTTTCGCAATTTTGCACACCTCGCGCAACCACAAATAGAACTGTAAGAGATTAATTGTAACGTACACTGCGGAATTGCCAGGTGGTGATAGCATCAATAATGTGTTCGTACAACGAAGCCGATTGGGTGGAGCTGGCGCAGATGGCCGAAGCGAGCGGGGCAGATGCTTTAGAGTTGAACCTTTCCTGTCCTCACGGCATGGGAGAGTCCGGTATGGGCCTTGCTTGTGGACAGGTAACCGACGCTCATTCTCTCATTCCCTGTACTCCAAGGACATATATTATTGTTAGGGTATTACAAAAATTAACAACAACTTACAGTACCATTTTATGTATATAGGTACTGGCGGCTCCCTCTGACTTCCTTCAGGTTGAAAACTTAATTATATATACATGATTATTCAAATTTAGTTTTTAGCCTTAATTAGACATCTTAATTAGACAGATTAATTTTAACTTAATTAGACAGAGACAGCTTACTGATATTTTATATATCTGCGCAATCACGCGTTCTCACTATACCAATTTTTATTAAGATCCATCAAGCCCTTTTTGAGTTATAACGGGACCGACAGATAAAAATTTAAAAACGGTCAAATTGATGTCAGTCAGTGATAGAACGAATGAATTAAATATGAAATTCGACAAAAAAATGAAATCTACAGACAGGCAGACACTACAGATTTAAAAAGTAGTGTAGATTAGCGGCCCGGCCTGACTTCTTTCGGTTTGAACATAACTTAGTAGATATCACTTAGGCCTGAGGTTGTAAATGGCGCGTACCTACTGCTCTTTTCTGTTATATAATATATAACAACTATAACAAATACTCACTTATATAATAAATACTTACTTATAATCACCAGCTGAGCCCCACAACAACATACCATAGGACATTACACTCTGACCTACAATAATTAGAATACTTATTATTTCAGGATCCCGTATTAGTGAAGGGGATATCGGAGTGGGTCCGTAAGGCGATCAACATACCTTTCTTCATAAAATTGACGCCAAACATCACTGACATCGTTACTATTGCGGTGGCAGCTTATGAAGGTATTGTTCCTATATAAATCAGTTTTATATCTTTTGTTACGAATATACTGCATATAGAAAATACTGTACCGTGTATAGTACAAATACATCGCAAGTATACTGGATGTGGTGAATCTAACCAATGAACAGTTTGATATTTAAACATTTAGGCGTATTTAAAGCATTATCAGTGCACTATAGAAAAAATCTAAATTAGGTATTGGTACAGTATTAAAGCGACTCCCTCGCTACCATCTTGGTCAACAATGCATAGGTTATTTATTATTACCGGATGTGTATGGGCGATGGTGACGGCTTGCTGTAAGATGGACCGATTATGCACTTATCGGCTATTGACAAAAAAATCTATATTATTAATTATAAAAAGAAGTATAATGTTATTTCTCATTGTCAACTACAACGTCAGTGTCCTTTCATGATCATGATCATATCTTTCATGTCATGATCATATCCTATATAGAATCTTTCCACGTATGCGACCATACTACCATGCTTACAAGTCGGGAAGCATGGATTTCGAGACATCTGCAGTTTTGGGCCAAAAGCCACCGAAAGTAGAAACATATCAAAGATCCGCCTGAAATAGGTCGGTAGTTTTATTTCACTTGTCCTTACTTTCACATGTAAGTGGATTGCATATCATTTGTAAAACTACTGTCATAGTACCTAAGGAAGAATCTTGGATATTTCAGGAGGAGCGAGCGGAGTCTCTGCAATCAATACGGTGTCCGGTCTAATGTCTGTCAGAGCTGATGCTACACCTTGGCCGGCAGTCGGTAAGTGTGCGTTTAAATATTTTTCGAAATTAGACATTTTTAAAATTGTATATTTTGAGAACTGAATTAGAAAAATATAATTATACATTTTGGGAACTGGTTCTACATAGAAGTTACTTTTGACAATTAGCTGATCCTTTTGGGATTGATAAGACATTTTACGCCTAAAATATTGGATATCCAATAGTTGTGGATTATTTTTGTTTATGTTCTATTATGTTGGATATCTGAGCAATCTCCCCTGCCCCTGGTACACTTGTAGGTCGACGAGCTAAACGCGTCGGGTCCCTTACTTGGCTATGTACTGATCACATTAACCTTTAGATTTAATTTCGATTTAAATCTACCTTTACGTGTTTTACGTATTGTGATACAAAGTTAGAGAACCAATTTGAAATAAGAAAGAAAAAAAAACATTTATTTTCCTTTCTTTCATATACATTGCCTTTTTTAATCCTACACGAACGCGAAGATTGTCGAACCGTTATTCAAATAGACACATTTCAAATAAAAATGAGAACTTAATATAAACAAGATGGTCTTTCATATGCAGGTATTGAGAAGCGCACGACATACGGGGGCGTGTCCGGTAATGCGACGCGTCCGATGGGTCTCCGGGCGGTGTCCGCCATCGCGAACAAACTCCCAGGATTTCCCATCCTCGGAATCGGCGGCATCGACTCTGCGGATTCCGCGCTTCAGTTCATTATGTGTGGTGCACCTGTTGTACAGGTTTGTTGACAACCCTGTATTTTTTTTATAATTTTAATATATTTATTAATAAAACAGGTTATAAATTGAACAAGTTATTGAATCCTCTTTTAAGTGTTTAAATATTTCTGTGCCAGAAGGGCTCACACTATGATTCAGTTGATAATAAGCCTGCATGATAAAAGAAAGGTCCAAGGTTCTCTCAGGTGGAGCAAACGTTTATATGACAAATTAAAATTGGTTTCTGATATTGATTGTCAGTGAAGTACAATTTTGTCTATGCTACTCGCAATAAAGGAAATCTTAGTGCAGAGTTTTTAGTTAGTGAGCGATTACAATACAGTCAATATGTCCTTTCTACGATAAATTTTTCATTGTTTCTTCATATTAATGTATTATATACTTCCATCCGTATTATTAAAAACAAACTCCTTTGTATTGCAAAGGGAACCTTATAATCGCGTTATGTTTAAAATCTTAACATTATTTTGATTTATATTTAGAGGTCCATATATAGCCTAAGTACATCCGAAACAATGTACCTTTCAAATGGTAAAAAAAATTCAAATAGGTGACGCGGTTCCGGAGATTACCCTTCGCATACACACAGACTCAAAGAATTCGCTCTGCATAATATTAGTATACATTTCTGTTGCCTATTATCCTAATTTAGAGATGCGACTTGCAAGTTAGAAATACCTACGCGATATTATTATAAGCGAAGGTTAAAAGCTGGCATTTGATTCTAGATTGGCAGTGCAATCCAGAACCAAGATTTCACTCTAGTGGAGGACTACGTGACGGGATTAAAAGCGCTGCTGTACCTGCGGTCCCGAGGCCTGCCCGGATGGACCGGCCAGTCGCCGCCCACCTTCAAACACCAGAAAGGGAAACCCGTTCAGACTTTGTACGACGAAAATGGAAAGGTAGGCATAAGTGACGACCACTTACCCCAGTTTGTATGCGAGTGTGTGAATGGTTTTTATTATTGCCTAGAGCTTACATATATCATCCCGCACATCATACATACTAAATGTAACGGGTACTCCCGATTTTTGTATTTTTACCAATAAATCGACCCAATTAAATGGATCATAGTCATGGTGTCTTACCTATCAGTAAAAATAGTTTAAACGTAAAGTGCCTTAATTACTTCAAAAGTTTCATTTACTTACTTTTTGGATATAATTATGGATGAAGTAACCTGTTAACCTTTGGCTCATGGTCCCATTAACCTATTCATCACATATTGGTGATTGACCGTCCATTTGTATTAACTTATTTATCCTCACTTATCTTTAATAAACGATAAACCCTTGGAGAATATATTTGTTTATTGAAACGCAAAAATATATATACAGCCACTACAGTATGATCTTTAAAACAACAGTAAGAGAATGATAAGGTATTAGATTATAAAAATTCTCATATTTTGCAGGCGGACAACCCTATTTCTAATTTTTTTTAATCATGATGTTATTTCACCCACATTGGATTTTCTGGAACCATTTTTACCGTTATAAATTTTAAGAGTTACTTAGCAAAATATATAGTGTCCAGTACCATTTTTTTAAACATTGTATCATTGTTATTAAAAACATTTCTAACTCAACATTCGGTCTTTATGCTTTGTTCTTATAGGTGTTGGCCCACTTCGGTCCATACAATAAAAAGCGCGAACAGTTGCTTCACAACATGAGGATGGAATGGGACATATTGAAAGACGATCAGGTTACAAATACCACAGTTAAAAACGGTGCCGCCAACGGACATACCCACATTCCAGGGATCCAAGACGTTTTGGGAGAAGCGTTACCAAGAATTGGGACGTACAAACATTTAGACAACTCTAAACAAGTTGTTGCTCTCATTGACGATGTAAGTAGATCTCCGCACAACCTTTATTATTATCTACATATATTAAAAATTTACTTGTGATGTAATACAAATATAGATTATGAATTTTAGTAATTATATAACAGCTTACTAGCTTCGTAGGTTTGTGAGATTTGCCTGACTCGTTTCGGTTTTTTGTTGTTATGATCCGCTACATTACAGCATGCATTTCAGGTAATACACGGACACCTTAGCTAGATTTCTATGGATTACATGTAATGTAAATGTGTGCAAATATATTTTCTTGAATTTCATATAATACATGGAAGTTACATGGATTTTTTTATATATAATTTTTATTTTTTGAGATCAATCCTGTTTGAGAACTTGTAGCATTTTTATCTGTTACTCAATTGATACTTCAATCGAATGGTTTTGAATAAAGTTGTTGTTATTCGTAATTATTACTTTGTTGAAGATTGTGCAAAATGTTGTTTAGACCGTTATCGTGTAAAGAAATGGGATTTATTTTCCATGATCCGGTCCGCTACCGGAGCCAGCTCTCAGGCGAACTGGATTAAACTGAGACTCCATTATAAGGTTGTATATTCAGTAATATACAATACAGATAGTCACAAATAATTAGTAACCATTTCATAAATTCAGATTTTCTTTTTGTAGGACATGTGTATAAATTGTGGCAAATGCTACATGGCTTGTGCGGATTCCGGTTACCAGGCTATTAAGTAAGTATTTACTACAACGCACCCATTTATTTAGTATCACGCGTATTACGTATTAAGTATCACGTGTTAATATTACGCGCTTCGATCTATAATAGATTTTGGTCAATTGTTTGTGTCATAGGTACTATAAAATTAATTTTTAATAAATGCTTACCTATTTCTTAAAGCCTCATTGAAATTATGATGACGTGAATAAATAAATATGCTAATGCGAATATAATGTTTTTTTTTGCATTATATATATATATATATATATATTATGCATGTGTAATCTACAATTTTCAGATTTGACCCAAAAACCCATATACCAAGCGTAACAGACGACTGCACTGGATGCACCTTATGTCTGTCGGTTTGCCCCATCATAGACTGTATTTCGTAAGTATAACATGTAACTGTGTCATGTTTTGCGATTTTGTTGCTTAGAGTGACTTTTCTCTTTACTTATACATTAATCGGAGTTGTTATTGGTATAAAATATGATGTTTTCTCAGGATGGTGCCTAAGAAGATTCCCCATGTGATCAAGAGGGGCTTGCATTATAGCGTACACCATGTATCGCCGCTGGACGGGCAGTGCCAGTAGAGGAGTATTTGAATAAAAAAAATTACACAAATTTATATAAAAATATGTATATTCTCCTATAATAAAAAAAAAATTGTAAAAAAATATTTCTTTGGATTAAAGTTTATTTAACTAAGCATAACTTTTAAATAGATTTCTTTGGCTTTTTTCTTGGCCAATAGCCAAGATGTAACCCAGTAATTAGAAGGATTCACCTTTAATGTCAGGGCAGATATAGGTTTAGGGCAGTTATAATGACTTTGATTTACAATATTTACTGTTAAATCTTTGCCGTCTTTTCGGCTCTGCAGCTTATCACATATAAAACATTCAAATCTTTGTATCACTATTAAAGTATCCAGTTGGTATTCTCTGTCGGTTAATTCTTGAATAAGTTTTTCATTTGTTATTATTTGTTTGGTTTTGTGCTCAAGGTATTCTTCGTATAAACTGTCGTTGTTAGAGAGCACCATTAAATGGTCAGCCATTAGCTTTGGTGATGGGAAATCTTCTAAAAGTATTGCAGATTTTTTATTTGGAAACCAATCTTTAATCGACGGTGATCCGAAGTAAATTGGTACCGTGCCCACTGTAATTGAGCGCCAGAACTTTTCTGTGACGTAATCGTGGCACACACCATTTTCTATCGCTATAATAAATTTGTACCGTGCAATGAATTTAAGGAAGGAATCTTCATTTAAATTATTCAGGTAGTCTTTAGTAAATTTTTCTGGCATTTCCTTGTTCTTCAGACACGTGCCGTATGAATCAACCTTGACGTATTTCATTATTTCCTTAACGTAAGCATCCCTTTCAGTTGATGTCTCACAATCTGTTTGCAAATATATTATGGGAGAAATATCCCTTAAGAAAGCGTTCTTTTGATCCACTGGTACGTAATATCTTCTGCTTGTTATATCTTCTTTTGATTTTAAATGCTGCAGTGGAAACGGAACATCACTGTTTCTACTAAATGTAGAAGAGAAATTAAAGAGACGCAATGCATCCTCGTGCAACAGTTCTTCTATATTCCTGGGCGATTCTTCATGAAAGAGGCCCCATATACTTTCTGGTCTCCGTGGCAATGGCAAGTCGTCAAAATTGATATTACTGGCATAAAATAAAAATGCGTCAATACTGTTCAAATCGGTGTCATTAACATTACTATAAACGTCGCACTTAACACCCTTTGAACACTGTCTGATTTTTGAGGTACCAGGAAAATCACTTTTCCACCACATAATAACAGGTCTCTCAGACCTTTTCATCACAGTTTTGTCTGTATCACATTTCAAATTTATGATTATATAAAACATGGCACAAAGCACTGATATCAATAATAGTTCATATAGAGTCAACTTTAAAACTCGTCTTAATGCACTCACAAACCCTCTATATAATTGATACATTATAAACTTTGCCACTTTAAACAATATTTTATTCCAGTAGTTGGAGCACATTATACTGATTACAATTGAATGTTCTATGATATAAACAAATATATTATGAACAACGCTTCTGATACACTCATTATTATTTTATTATCAGCATCCACATACATTTCCGCACCCACATTAAAGCTAAATAAAAGAGATAGGTATATTAAACATACATTTAATCATCAAATTAGAATGTGAGGCCCCTCTCTTTGTATATGTAATAGAAGTCCATGCTAAAGGCTATTATTAGGTCCAAGTAGAACAGTCCATATATTGAACCAATTATATTTCCAATAATAAAAAGATTTACGAGTGCTATGACCGTAATTATGAGTTCTATTACAATGTAATAAAATTCAGCCTCGTACATGACCTGATCGACGACATATAGCACCATGATAAGAGCTGACAGCATGAGTGTGGGTGCTGCAACCAGACAATGCCACATGTCCAGGGGTTCCACTATATGAGGGATTACATTGAGGAGCAGTGCCACTACCTAAAAGAGATTATACGTGTTGTAGGAATTTTATTTTATATGGTACATAAATCTAATTTGAAAGACGTAATAGAACATTTTTAAAAATAATTATCCAAATTTGAAAATTAAAATAAAGTCCTGGAATTATACATTACATGTTAGACGACACTATTTAATAATAACCTCTTGTATTAAAAAAAATATATGTGAAGTTTCTTCAATCAACAATAACTTTTTTAGCAATATAATAATACTAGGGCATATGTAGGAATCAATTTATTTTCAATCAGTTCTTAGCTAACAATGCAAACCCTCTTTCTTTTATGACATAGTATTGATCAATACAGAGAGCTACTAATAAATGGCAGTAAAACAATCCGTATAGCGCTCCAGAGGGTTTCTCCACTAATAGTACGGATGCAAGTGCTGTTATGTTGAGGATGATTTGCAACATAAGGTACAGTTGTTCTGCCATATCGTGTACTTGATCGACTAGGTACAGCACGATGAACATAACGGACATTACAAGCGTTGGCGCGACGGCCAGGCAATGCATGATGCCAGCGTCTCTCAGTACGAACGGGATTATCATGAGAAGCATCGATATAACCTAAAAGTAAATGAAACGGTTTCATTTCGGTTTTGCGACGCTTAATAAGGCATTATTGTGTTTTACTGTCCTGTATGGAAATATTTTGGCCTTAGACTTAACAATCAGCAAACTGATATAACATGTTATGTTCATAGGTAGATATTCTATTTTCAAATACATTTTCACTGTCAATGTCGCAACAAAAGACTATTCCCGTTTAGTAATTAAAATATTTTACTAGTTATATTAGGTTGAAACCTGAAATTCACGTTATTATGTACGGTACTATAAATAAAAGAATTCACAAGTTGCGTTCTAATTATCATCAAAGATACGGTGCCATACTAAAACTGACATTGACAAGTTATTGTCAAACAAGGTCAATTTATTAGGGATGTTATGTCAATATCGTATAATACCCCATTTTATAAATAAAAAATACAACTTCAATCCCAAATTAATGATATCGTTTAATGTTTAGAAAAATACAATTATACTAAATAAAAATAATTTTACGCACAACTAAATGTACAACCTCTCTCATTAGCTATCAGAAATAAATCTAGAGATAACGCTGTTAAGAGCGCAAAATAAAATACACCGTAAATTAACCATAACCAAACCCTGATAAGATTCAATAAAAAACACTGGATGAATGCACCGAAAGTAAACAAAATTTGAAAAAATAGATACATTTTCTCCATGAACAATGGAACTCTTCTTCGTAAGTATAAAATTATAAATAATAACGAGATGATAAGAGTAGGACCTGTAGAAATGCAATACATATGTCCTTGTGGTCTTGGTATTGCAATTGGCAATAATGTAATAATAAGTGCGATTACCTATAAAGATAAGCATGTTGAATATTGGATATTTTATAAAATTTGTATCTAAATAATAAACTTCCAATATTTACTTACAAATTCAACCAATTTCATAATAAATATATTGTATTTTATTAATTCGCTCCATTTTTTATCTACAGGTACAGAATCTGAAAAGGAAAATATTTGTATTTAACATGTTCCTACATTCTGATAACTGCTGGCGTTTATTATGTACATACAAGCCTATAGTTAAAGCAATTACTGTTATCTGTCTCTGTGTCAAGCATGCAAATAAATTGTCTAAAGTTTAAATGAAATGCAGTAGGCACTGCGAATGAAAACTATTTATTAGAAAAATATATAACATTCTTCTAAAAATATATATAATATTAGAATGGCACTTTCCTAGACTTGGTTTATATTTAATTCCTCTATTAATTTTACTATTGCGAAATTAGTTATATATTAGTTCACATTGATGAAAATACCAAATTTTATTTACCATTTATTATCATATCAGACATTTCGGAAAGAAACTGATTTATTAATTCTGTCCAAACATAAATGTCTCTTATTTTATAAACATCAAAAATTCATAATTTCATAAGATTTAAATCTTTTAAAATATATAAATAAATCGCAAACTAATAATTGTGTCTTCAACGTATTCTGTCTTCTTCGAGGTCTTTTTTTTTATTTGTTACTTAAAGTATGCCAGATTTAATCAAATTATGCACATTGTTTTTCCTATACATAATATTAGATTATATTCTTTATATATTATAGAGAATTTCTTACATACAAGAAAATAATATCAACGCATAATATTTTAAAACCATATAGATAACATAAAAAAAACTAAAATAATACATTCCGTTTTAGTTTAAAATGTTACCATATTGCAGTCAAATTGAAGTTCATTTTTAACATAAAATTTTAATACTTTAAAATATATTGAACTGAATTATACCGATTTAATTACGGACTCCGTGATTGGGACAGTAGTATCCATAGATACTTTGCTCGTTAATATATATGTAGCTATATGTTATTTTGTCCACGGTGTTGTTTAAGTAAAATTGTTGTTAGCCCTTAAACTAATGATTTAAGGTGATGCTGGGACTCAAAGAGAAATCTGTACCTTCAAATTCTATGTCTGATTTTAAATATTAGAGAAAATGTGTTATTCTAGCTTCCTTTGATATTTTTTTTAAATGTGTAATAAACCAAACTGCGGGTTAAAAACTTCTGACCGCTTATACATTCTGGGAGACTTCAACCCTAGGGTTGGACAGGACAACGTTGCTTGGCCACATTGTATCGGTAACCATGGTGTCGGAAAGATAAATGAAAACGGACAACGCTTATTAGAGCTCTGCTCTAAACACCTACTGTGTGTTACCAATACCTACTTCAAAGGAAAATCATCTCGCAAAGTGTCCTGGAAACATCATCAACTGGATCAACTGGATCTTATCCTGACCAAAAAGAAAAATCTCCGCGAGACCCTACACACGCGTTCATTTCATAGCGCTGATTGCGATACAGACCACTCCCTGGTGGCTTCTCATGTTGCTATCACTCACAAGAAGATCCATTCATCAAAATTTCCCGGTAGGAAGAAGATTGATCTCCCGAAAACCAGGGATGATGAATTGATCCAAAAGTTTGAAGAGTTGGTACGTGACGAAACTGCCTCCTGGGATGTAGACATTCCTATTGAAATGGAATGGGGCAGAGTAAAAAAGCTGCTGACAGAAGGGGCGGTTACGGCTTTCGGCCACCAGAAAGTCAGACACCAGGATGGTTTGCAGATAACCTCGAACACATAACACCCCTGCTCGAGTCCAAACGACAAGCTGTGCTAAGACACCGTATGAGCGCATCCCAAAAGTCACGTGAAGATCTTGCGAGTGCTAAGACTGCACTACAGCGCACATCACGGCACTTCGCAAATGCGTACTGGACGGAACTATGCCAAAGCATTCAATCGTGCGCAGATGTGGGATACCTTTGTGGTGTCTATGCTGGTATCAAAAAGGCCCTCGGCCCTTTGCCTAAAAAAACAGCCCCCCTTAAAGAAGCAAATGGCACGGTTATAACAGATAACCAACGCCAACTTGAACGTTGGGTAAAACATTTTACCGGTTTCTACTCAGAACCAGTTAATATAATGCCGGGAGCTGCTAATCGCATGCCTAATTTAGCAACTTGGACTGAGTTAGACGATCTTCCTTCTATAGGGGAATACCACAAGGCTGTCCAACAGCTTAAGACTGGAAAAAGTCCTGGAAATGATGGCACCCATGTTGAAATTATCAGGCTCAAGTGCATACTACCTATCCTGTACAATCTGTTGTGTAAATGTTGGGAAGCGGGTTATATACCACAGGATATGCGCGATGCCAAAATCATTACCCTATACAAAGGCAAAGGTGACCGCGGTGATTGTAATTGTTATCGCGGAATATCCCTTTTAAATATAGTAGGTAAACTATTTGCTCGGCTAGTCTTATTCAGACTTCAGAAACTCGCTGACCGTGTATATCCCGAAGCGCAATGTGGATTTTGCGCCCAACGGTCCACAACAGATATGATCTTTACACTTCGTCAACTGCAAGAAAAGTGTAGAGAGCAGAGAAAACCCCTGTACGTGGCGTTCGTAGATCTTAACAAAGCCTTCGACACCGTAAGCAGGGAAGGACTTTTTACTGCACTTCTCAAAATTGGGTGCCCTCCGAAACTCCTACACCTGATTAAATCTTTTCACGAGGACATGAAAGGTTCTATTGTTTTTAACGGAAATACATCTGAGCCGTTCGATATGCGTAGAGGTGTTCGCCAAGGCTGCGTGTTGGCTCCTACCCTGTTTGGTATCTTCTTTTCATTGCTCTTAAAAGTAGCTTTCAGCAATGACCAGCAGGGTATCCACCTGCACACCAGGGCTGACGGGAAGCTTTACAATATTTCGCTTTTCAAGTCTAAGCGAAATCGTGAAGACTTTTTCGTCGATAGCCTAATGTTCGCTGACGATGCAGCCTTCCTCTCCAATTCTCAACGTGAGCTTCAAGAAATTGTTGATAAATTTTCCCACGCATGTACTTTGTTTTCAATGTCTGTTAATGCTAACAAAACGGTAGTGCTGGTTCAAGGCGCAGAAGCACCAAATATCATTCTTGATGGTGTTCCCTTGACTGTAGTTGATAAGTTTTGCTATTTGGGGTCGACTGTGTCCAACAATCTCACGCTCGACGCCGAGATCGATACACGTATTGGCAAAGCAGCGACCATGTTTGGCAGCCTGAGTACAAGGGTATGGAACAATAATCACCTAACTACAAAAACCAAGATGATTGTCTACCAAACTTGCGTTTTGAGCATACTCTTGTACGGGGCTGAAACCTGGACATCGTATACAAAACAGGAACGTCGACTCAATACATTTCACATGCGCTGCCTTCGAAACATCTTGCATATAGCCTGGCAGGACAAAGTCACAAACGAGCGGGTTCTAGAAATCGCACAGCTGCCTAGCTTCACCGCCCTGCTTAAGCAGAGACGATTGCGGTGGCTAGGGCATGTGTACCAAATGGACTCTTCTCGTCTACCGCGGCGTGTTCTGCTTGGCGCTGCGGCAATCGCCAAGAGAGGGCTAGGGAGACCTATGCTGCGCTTCAAAGATTGCGCCAAGCGGGACATGTCTGCTTTTAACATCGATTTTTAAAGCTGGGAGAAGCTTGCTGAAGATAGGGACGAATAGCGAAAACGTAAAGATGTTCGATGGGCGTAAAGCACACGATGACGCTTGGTTTTTCTGGTCTTGCTGACAAAAGACAAAAACGTCACCTAAATATGCATGTTCCAGTCATAGATTCCACCTTCACCTGCAGAACGTGCGGAAGATCATGCCGCTCTCGTATCGGCTTATTTTGCTATGAAAAATCTTGCCTCAGACACCGATTATATCGTCTGTCACAGACGTGTGAGGCCTATGAAGAATAAACCAAACTTTACCATCTCATTTTTCAAATCTTATCCAATCTTTGCTTAATGAATAAATGGAAGTTGCACCTTTATTGACTTGTTATTGACAAAACATGATCGAATGTTTTCTAAATCGGATATATGGTTAGCGTCATTATTAGTCTGTTTAAAAAATTGAAAGTTGGAGATCGGGTTCAATGACCTTTTCTGCCAAATGCCATTTAGTACTGATTGTCAGTTACTTGTCAATTCAATTCATTTACAATTTGTGGAAAATTGAAATTGCCGTGTGGTAGGGTAGTAAGGCTTTAAAAAAATTGAAATTATTCTTTGAAATGAATCACATTTAATAGTAGAAATCATTTAAACGACAATGGAGGAAGACGATCCTGTGGTACAGGAGGTAAAGTAACTCAAATTATTTGAGTAAATGTTATAGAAATAAAGGTTATGTTATTGTGATAAACTTTTAGTTTTCGCATGTTTTCCGATCATAATATACATTTCAGATACCTGTATTCTTGTCGCACGCGTTGTCTAACAACCTGTACATATACCAGTATCCCGTGAGGCCTGCAAATAGAGATTGGTCAGGTGTTAATGTAACGAATGCTTCTGTGAAGCCTAAAAATCAAATGGTTAGGCTGGAGGTCGGGTTAGACACGTATAGCGATAGGTATTGCTCGTCTAAAGGAGAGCAGATAGCTCTAAATACTGATGGACCACAGGTATAACATTAATGCTCTTTTTTTGTTTTAATTATGCAATCTACATCTTATTCCCTGCAAATTTTTATTGCAATTGTTAATTATGAATTTTTCGCTTGCTTTTTTGAATGAAAAACTTTGGTTGAATATTTTTTTCATGTAATTAGTCGATAAAAAGCTGTCCGCTGATGTAAAGTGGTAGTGCTATTTATGAATGTCAGTTACTCTAAAGACGTAAACAATGTGTATTTTGCCATATTGGCAATTTAAGATCTTTCTATTACGGACATAAAACCATTCACAATTGAGTAGTTCTAGAAGGATGATGATAGGTGATCAGAAAGGTACTGCATTCTTGAATTAAAAAAAAAGTTTTTTTTATAGCTTGCATATTAAATATTATTTAATATCCTGTTAAGTGATTCTTTCAATTTGTTTTATAGGAACCTCGATATTCTAGAGATAAAGAAAAAGAAAAGGGAAAGTATTTTAAGCATGGGATAATGGACAAGATTGTTTATGAGAGCAGTGGCCCTTGCACTGAAACCAAACATTATGCTGTTGGTATACTACAGGACAAGGAGTTACATCTTACACCTATAAAAGGTACTGACACACTTTATATCAGATTGTAGACATCACTTCAGTGGATAAATCTCAGCATAATTAATTAGACCTAGGTATTGACGGACAGTTTGGTAGTCAAAGTATAGGAAATTTTTAAGCTGTCTCTAGTGACATGCTTGCTTGCTACTACCTTGCTTTAACAGCTACTATTTGAGTATATTAATTTACACTATTAGTTATTCTGTGATAAAAATTTACCAACTGTTACTTATTTAAATATGGTCCGAGCTAGATATTTTTCTTTGTCAACTATTTATGATTGAAACAAGTCATCAGACTGTGAATACGTTATAGTTCACTTTATATTTTTTATATATTTTTTTAAATTTTTTTCAGGTAGTAAAATTATTTAAAATTTTGTACATACTTAAAACCAATAATAATACAATATATTCATAACTATAACTTTGTATTCTCACTGACATCATAATCATTGCAATTTCATATGTACATTCTTCTACATACACTCAGTTGATATAATACTTAATAAAACCCCCTTATGTTTCTTGAAGGAATTGTGCAGCTCCGCCCATCGTATTCTTATCATGATAAACAAGACAAACGGAAGATTGAGAAAAATAAATCTAGTGAGGAAGTTGATGAAGAGGAACCAGAAGCTCAGCAAGTATGTACTTATTTACAAAAACTTCTTTTGTATTCTATTGGCTCACATGTGATATAAGCCCTTTGTATGTTTCAAAAATGCTTAGTTCTTATTTATTTGTGAAGTTCCACAATTGTTTGTTATATAAATTCAACTCCACTTCTTTTTCTCATTGCTTCTTACCACAAAACCTGTTGCTATTAAGGTATGTGAATACATAAAAAAATATATATTTTCAAAGAAATGTTGATAAAATTTTCGATCCATTAATATTATAATTTATAATAATGGTATCCGTTATAAAAAAAAAATATTTTTCATTATTTGTTTTTTTTTATTATATCTGCCGATATTCACGATACTTTTCGGCATACTATCAAAATGTCTCATTAAAACACTAATTAAATTATTAACAATAACGTTACATTTGAACATTTCACCACGGCCATTTCCCAACGCTTCGCAATACGCAGACGCACCGACACGTACAAACATAGAGAACGCTTAAACCAAATCAAGTATTGGACAGTGTAATATAATTATATTATGGTTACTAATATACCAAGTCTTTTCTCTCAGTTCGGCATATGTACATATAATCGCTTGGTAGATAGGACCAGGAAGGTTATGAAGCATGGCATAAAGAGTAGACGAAGATAATAGGAAACGCTGTATATCCGTATTCTATCCCATTCTCTCGCAGGCTATATTCTATAGATGTAGATCTTTGTCTCATTTTAGTGTCGCCTTTTTGTTTTCCTGACTTTTGAATCACAATAATTCAAAAAAGTTTCATAAAGATCTCGATGATACATTACAGGAGAAAACTTATATGAAAATTCTAGGTTATTAAATTTAATATAAGACGGAAAATACTGCACGTTTTTTTCCTTGTAGTCTACAAGCTAGGTAGAAAACTCAGTTTGTAAATATGTTTACTCACGTCATATTTTTGCTTCAAAAAATCGCTTTATCATTACGGTCAAAGAAACTCCGCAGCACATGTTCTAAACAATTCTATGAGTCTATTCTCCTATATAATATTCCGAACATAGTGTATATATTAGATGCGTTTTCATGCAGATTACAGTGAAATTCGCCAGACAAGAGACCGAAGTGGCTAAGAAGGCGAGGGAAAAGTCCTTCGAGACCATGTCGCAACGAATCTCCGAGGAACCCTGGTACGATGCCTTGTGGAAGCACTCCCAGACTGATCACGCTGAAGTAAGTCTAGTGTTATTTAGAATTAGAATGCTGTTACTGGTATCTAAACTAGCTCCAAGTTGATAGTCATCTAAAATTTTGTCTGCTGTAGAAGTTATTGCGATAGGTGTACATTGAGTGGTCTTAGGCAATATTACAATGAATCTGTGTGTTAACTCAACGTCACTGTGTAATACAATCCTATTTACACACACACCTATGTGTGTCATACATACATATGTACGTACGCACTCACATATGCCAGTACACACATATATTACATGACATTACATTATTTTTGTTCCTAAATCATCTCTTTTCTATAGTTGGAGCGTCTCAAGTTGTTTAGCGCGAATACATCTGATGGGTCTGCGTTGACGCTGCGCCCGAAGGAGTACGTGCGCGCGTTGGTGCCGTCTCACGAGGAAGATGAAATGATCCCGGCGAAAAAGGCCTCGTTGCAGGACCAGATTAAGGAGCTTTTGCTCAATGGTGAGCATACTCTTGCATCCGGTACCATATAGAATTTGAGTTTTCGAATGAAGTCGTAATCTAAAGAACCATTTTGCTGTTCCACATATAACTAGCTTTAATACGATGATACACAGACGTGGTAATCTGAATATTAATATATGAAGAGTAAACTTTGGATCTCTTTCTTAAATGAGAAATTAATATAAAGTCAAATCTATTTTCCGTATTTTTTATTTGGTAGGTATTGAAGAGTTTTAGCTATCAATAAAAAATTTGGAGTTTTTTTTTAACTATATATTCTCCATATTGTCCAAATCGAGGCTATTATTTTTGCGCATGCTCGAACCTGACGTAATAAATTAATAAAATATATATGCAATTAAAGCACAGGTGCACATTTTGACATAAAAAACATCTCATCAAAATCCAAACTTGAAAACATAAGCGATTACGGACTATTTTCGACCACAGGCGAACACTAGTAATAATAATTGTTATATCCTCAGCAAAACTGCTTACATTCAACGAGATACGCTCCCTGCTGAAAGTGCCGGACACGAGTGCGGGCGAGTCCACGTTGCTGACGGCCCTGAGCGGCGCTGCGTGCTGCGTGCGCGGGCTGTGGACGGCGCGCTCCGACGCGGCTCCGCAGCGGGCTGCGCACGCAGCCGCCAGAGACCATGTGGTATGTTTACGTCATTCAGAAGTGGGTTGAAACAATTTAATTTGGAATAATAACAGAACGAAATGTTTAGTAGCAAAAATGTTAGTTCCTTTCAAACGGTACAGGCTTATTTTGTCAGTATAAATATAAATTATCTATGGGGTACAATTTTCTTCATTTCCAGCTGTATCTCTTCACGCAGCATACGTACATCGACAGGCGCAAGGTAACGGCTGCGGTTCGATTGCCCCCGCAAGAGGTACTGGAGATCATCCAGTCGGTAGCTAAGTACAATCCCAACACTGGATGGGAACTCATCATCCCACCAGACACAGCCTTCGAAGAGAAGTACCCAGAAATCATCCAACGACAGAATCTTTATTGGGAGGCCAGACAACGGTTGTTCAACGAGTCGCTGATGGGCGAGAGTGTACTTAAACGGCAACGGAAAAAGTCTCAACGGGATTCTGTTAGCTCAGACACCATGATGAGCCCCAAGCCGAGATGTACCAGTGTTAGTGAGGACGATAATGAGAGGAAACGACCCAAGAACAAATCAGCAACTGGTAGTGGTAAACGGACAAGAAACAGCAGTGTGAGCAATGTTTTGGATAAATGATATTTGGTGTTTAGCTAGGTTATCCAATTGTGGCATTGTTGTGTTTGTGTTTTAAGTTTTGTGCCTCTGCCATGGGATATTGGAGCTATTGGCGAGTTATGGAAGGTTGATATTTTTTGTACAATTGATATGTGAGTTTTGGTTTTTTCCTGTATCATTAAGAATACAATTATTATACTACATTAGAGTTACAGTAAACTACAATTCAAGATTGCTTGTTTGTGAAAAATCCTATACTGGAAGTCATTATTTAAAATATATTTAAAGGCAGTGTGTTATAACAGCAAAAATGTTCCTATGGTCTCACACTTAAATATGTGAAAATCTTAAAAAGTTTCTTCTATGGAATATGAACTAACTGAAGTGAGCTGGCCAATCACAGTAAGCAATTCTGGTGTTTTCTCAGCATTCTTCTTGTTACATATTACTGCCCTTTCGACATGGGGATGACCTCTCTGGTTTTCTTTTTTGAATAGCATTACTTCTGAAAGTTAGCTGATAGCATTAATATCCTGTGGTTCTATCTATATCCTCTATTTGTATAAGGTCTAATATACTAAGAGTTTCAAGTGATCCTCTTGTTAATTTGATGCTGAAGAAATTTTATATATTTGTCATAATAGTAATACAGCAGGAATCATAATATATACAAGCTTATTTTTTAATTAATTGAGTCAATTTTTGACTACAATCCCACCTGATGGTAAGTGGTGATGTAGCTAAAAAATAAAAAAGTTAATAAAACAAATTAATTATAATATTTAAAATTATAATTTTGTGTATTAAGTATAATACACAAGACAGGTATTAAGTGAATTTACTTAAGATTTTAATTTCTTTGTCAGGTGTGTTCTTGTTAGCATATAGAAAAGTACACCAATTCTTTAGATGCTTAGTAATAATATAGAAATGATGTTTAAAATCAGTTTTGTGCTAAAATATATTTTTATGAACAGTAGATAGTTTTCCTGTAATTGTAGGTATATATGTTACTTATGTTTGATGTATGCACTTAACATTATATGGGATTATATTTTAAAACTGACTTTATGTAATAATTGAAAATTTCAGACACCTTGTATCAGGTAATGCTACGTGCATTACCTAGAAACATTAGTAAATCCTTAGTTATAAGTTCTACATCTCTCTCTTATTACATTTAGTTCTTTATAGTTAAAAAACATATTGCATAATAATGCCATAGATTTTACTGTTTTACCAGGGCTTTATCAGCCATTGTAAAATCTTACTCCATGCCCTAAATATGATGAGTCAATGTAATTTTCTGGTAACAAATACATCAACTTTCCTATAGTACTTTAATAGAATTATTGTGTTCAGTCGGACAGGAGACCTTGCCTTATATTGTATATGATACAATTATATTTCATGAAATATTTGATAAATCTCTATAATTGACTAGTAAAGAATAATAAAATGCAATACCTGCTCCATATAGACAATGTACATTTTGTTATTGATGAAAAAACATAGATAACAAATTGTATATTGTCTAGGCCCCTTGGTTTTGTTTCAATAATAATTTTACCAAGCTATTGTTTGTGTTTCCATTGGTAGCAAATGTCTCACAAAACTATTTGTACATAACCAGATTAGTTCATTTGTTAATAAAGTGTTATTGTTAAATATGCCAACTAAATAATCGTTGTTCAAACCATTAGGAGAATAAATATGTGGATATACTAGAAAAACCAACTTGAAACGGAGTATTAGTTATATAATTGTTATATTAGAACCATTTTTTAATGTATACATTTAGAGATATCAATAGCATAAACAGGGCTTAAGTAAATCAGTTAAATTTAAAATTTGTGAATAGATTTACATTATTGAATTGTTGAATTAGGTGCAGATTGATGGTAGAAATACAATGGGTTTTTTTTTGGGACATTCTCATTGTTATTACATGAAATTTTGGTTATGTTTCAAGATTTTTTAATAAATAATAATAAACGTTCACACACTCACACCCCCGCACTAGGATTCCCTGTGTTGCGGGTGGCATGGACATACACAAATATCGCATCACAAACACCCACGACCCGAGAACAAACATTTATCTGTCACATAAATATCTGCCCCGGTCGGGAATCGAACCCGGGGCCCCACGCTCGGCAGGCAGGGTCACTACCAACTGGGCAACGGGGTGTGTTAAGGGTTGTCAAATTTTGGAATTATGTTGGTCAAATGGTCGTGATTTAAATTTTTTATGTACATACTATATATGTATGGAGCTTATTATTTTTTTTAATAGTAAGAGGTCATCAGGCAAATTGCATCTTCCTTAGTGGTTTTAATTTATTTAATTTTAAATACGAAAATTCGACCTTAACTAATTCTTATAATAATTTAATAGTATAAAGGTTTCGTACCCTTTTATCATTTAATATTTTAAATAGTGGATATACATATATCCAAGGTCAAAATTTATTAATTCATTACATCACTATTAAGTCATACTAAGTTAGAAAAATTCTAAATGTTCTGTACCTTTCTGTACCTTTCGTACAGATTTTGGATAATTTGGTAATGTGAGAGAGAACTCTGCTCGCTTCGTAGAGTGAGATAGATTATAGAGATTGGTCACGAATCATAATATATGGAGTACTTGGCAAGTCGTCGGTGATAGTTACAATTAACATAGAACTTTCATATGTTACATTCTCGTAACTAAAGGCAGGTGTGGGAAATTCACTATTAAGGTAACTCGGCAGTTTCGAAACTTATTTCATCGACTAAACTCTTGCAGAATCAAAAATGTATCACATTTCAACGTACCGTTAGTTGTATTGGGATTCGGATATGAGTAATTTAAAAATTATGAACAAATACAATGTAATAATAATTCGCGGGCTTTTCGGTACAGATAAATTTACAAGGATGATATTTTTGGTTCCCTTTAATCAATCTCTATTAATATGTACGTCGGCAGTACGAAAAATATTAAATATTATAAGATTAAATACAAACCAAACTACCATTACCAATAACAAACTTGTTTTATTGATAGCATGCGCTGTTCGTTACTGTAACATTATAATTGTCAGTATAATACGAGCACTCGTATTATCTATAAGTGTTAATTATCTGTCACTCTGTCAAATGTATTTCTCGCCTCGCCAACGCAATTTAACCGTCATATACTGTATCGGTTGAAATTCTGCTTAGTATTCATATGGTGCGTAGTCGTTCAATAATGAAATATATAAAATCCACAAAAATGCATCATGTTTTGTTTATAATCATTCGTTAATTATTGTAGTAACAAAATACTTTTAAATATCATTTTAATGCATTTAGAGAAGAGATTTGATACTAGCAATGTTTGTAAAGCGGATTTATAATGATTGCAATTGTGATTCTGTATATAATCGTTATTTTTTTAACAATAAACATTTAAAAATATTTGTAGTGGTTTTCTTTCATAGGATGTTAGTTTTTTGAAACAAAAGTTGATCGGCTTTTTGCAGCTTAATGCCTTATTAAAAGTTAGATATATAATTGATTTCAAAAATAGCAATATACATTAGTTTAACTTGCGTGACTTCAAATAATAAACGTTCACACACTCATATGCCGGCACTAGGATTCCGTATTGTGGGTGGCATGGACGTACACAAATGATTCACAAACTCCCAACTCCCATGACCCGAGAACAAACATTTATCTGTCACATAAACGTTAGCCCCGACCGACTGCACTCGGGATACCTCACCCGGCAGGCAGTGTCACTACTAACTAGGCTATGGGGTCATGGCTACGAAATAAGAGCGATTTAACTGCACGGTGGGTGTATAGAGCTATCAATATTATTTTATCCATTATCTATTTTGAGAATAAATAACTTTTAGTGCCCTCCCGAATTGTGTTTTTTATCATTTCAGCCTTGAGTGAATTTGATGTGCTTCATTCTTTAAGTTAAATTGCATACATACTTATATTCATACATCATGTTATCAGTGGGAAATGGTCACCTTGATAGAAAAGAGGAGGGGCCGTGGTTCATTTCCCGATTGACGTCTGTCTTGCTAATTTATGGTATATTCTTTGTGTTCATCACACACAAGGAATGTTAGCGGAGGGCTATGTGTGTGAGTATTTATTAATTTATTATCTAACGATTAGTTGTGAAATAGTTAAGAGGTTGTTATTATACCTACTTACACAAGATATCGCCCAAATAGCGCTCAGTAATTCATTGAATGGTCTAGACTTTCATTACATTAAATACTTATGTACATCAATTTTTCTTTAAACATTTTTTACGACGGTAACTTAGTTATTTGATTTATAAAGCCCTCAAATTTACTATATACATTTTCAAAATAAATACCCGGTGTTTGCACCTGTATACGTTTGGAAGTATATACCTACATATGATAAAGTACAAAACAACCCTTTTAATGATATTTAAACGTTTAATTAATTTTATCTATTAACAATTCACAACACAGATTACTGCTACATAACAATTTATATAATATTGAAACGTGGAACATTAATATATTAGCTAAGCTATAGAATTAAAAAGTAAATTAAATGCTTGTATGATAATACATTAAAAATGACAATCTAATTCATCCACTATTCATATAATTGCACTTTATAAAATGCTTCTTATGACATTTGTACATTGTACACGTAACAAACCTTTTCACTGTTCAATTATTAAATGTATATTCAGTTCCTTTTGGTGGACATTGAAATACATATAGTAATCATTATTAATCATTAGCAATTACAATTTCTGTAG
>PDGT01000024.1:1008111-1096760 GCA_003671415.1 Megathymus violae | reverse complement strand
TGTACATTTTTTATATTTTCCCTACCGTCTTATTTCGCATAATATTGATATTCGGTAATTATTGTCAAAGAACTTGTTGTATGGTTTAGGTAAACTGAATTCATCGAGAAAATATTAAGGCCAAAAGACGACAGACGGCGCCTACGGGGTATAAGTTATCTTTACATCTATGTTTACGTTAGTGTTTTGTACTATCACTTACCAAATAATTGTACTTATTGTCAGTTAGCAGTCCTGGGTATCGCTGTTTCCACGCCTGAGCCAGCTGCTGGGTAGACATGTATCCGTCGCTCGTAAGGTCTCCAGCGAAGGTGGCGTTCTGTCGCGGGTTCCACTCCCAACGCTCCAAGAGATTCAAGTCCGATGTGCAGAGGCGGTGCTGTAATCGACAATGTAAGGACGTGCCGTTAAGCAGCTAACGTTTTTAGCGTGATTTCGTGGTTTGATAACAGATGTTAGTTATGTTTGAGTCAGGATATATAGTTCTTTTACGACTATTCTGTTGCTTTGTTGGTGACGTTATCAGTACTCCAGAGGGCTGAGTTTGGGTTTACTTGGCGAGACAGTAATTTATGTTATAGATAACGTTTGCTAATGGGTCTTAAATGTTTTCATGATTTTATGAACATTTTATCATTATACTTACAACGTAAGGGCCTGCAACACGGTGAATTTGGCTCACGTTACCGACTTTTTACGAAAATACGAAGTTTTGAAAACAGATTTATGCATGAAAAATTTTCATTTCGACGCGTCTCATAAATATGTTTTATAGATTTTAAAGGTTAGTAGATAAATGCTGTTTCCTTGTAAACGCTGACCAAGGGCTCTTATTAAATTACGATAAATTTGGGGTGTCATAGCTCCGAAATGGATCGAATCATCTTCTATATACTATTTACTTTCTGTATAGTTATAATCAACCCTTACTTCACTTAAAAAAATCTACACCCTATAAATAGTGTTTGCACCAAAACAATTGGTATTCATTTATATCAGGCACTTAATAAATTTCACATTTGCCTCATTTTATTATTTAGGGAACGATTATCTCTGTTCCAAGACTTAGAAATATAGCAATATCTGTAGAAAATGTATTAAAACTTTGCTTACTGCTCTCGTAACATAGTAATTTATATTGTCTCAGTCAATTCAGTGGTTTCGATAGGAAGCTTTTATTATTAACAGAGATAAATTAAAGTTCGGGTTAAAAATGTTTTATATTTACATCATATATAGCCTCTGTCCATCTGAGGTAGCGGAGAGTACCTTCCGCATAAACACAAACTCACAAAATTCGCACGTTCTCTTTATAATATTAGCATAGATTAATGCTATTCATTTTGCTTTAATGAATTCGCAACGCTTTAATTAATGGTCTGTAAACTCGTTTCATTGTCTTTCAATATTTTTTTCTAAATAAAAAATAGTTACAACTATCTGTCTAACTATCATTAACTTTTGTCGTTAAGCTGTGTATAGCTTTTTTATAAACTTAACCATGCGCTTTTACCATGCGCTAGCATACTCACACTCGCTTCACTTAGGAAAACCTGATGATATGTTCACAAATAGAAGCCGCGCTCGAATAATTAATACTCGTTTATATCAGCTGTTTTATAAATATTTCATTTGTACCTCATACCCCAACCTAATCTTCCTTGTGAATGACTTCTTTTTTTATGTTAATAGCCGACAAACGAGCAGGCGAGCCACCTGATGGTAAGTGGTCACCGTCGCCCATGGACATCAACAAGACCAAAGGTATCACTGATGCGTTGTCGGCCAGGAAATGAGAAGAAGGTTAGAAAGACGGTACTGGCTCTCAAGCTCCCAGTCGGAGCACGACGAGGCGTTTGGCGGCTGACATAAGCAGGAGGGTGGTAGCTAGCCCGGCAGGCTTCACGGAAAGATAATAATACCAGTAATAATATTAATGACTTAATAATAATACTGATAATATAATCCATACGCGAAGCCCTACCGCCAAGCAGGCTGGCTTCTGTCGCCTCTTACGACACCCTTTTCTGTCAGCATGTGATTGGGGGGAGTATTCTAAACCGCCCCAATACGGTAAATCTATCCATGCAGTAGTTTTTGTATTCTCGCCATTCGGCCAGACGGATACGTTATTTTATATTATGCAGTGATTCAGGTAACTCTCCCAGTGCTGTGTTAATTCTAGTCAACTAGATTATTCGTTGTAATTATATAAAGTTTTGTCCATTTTAACTGGACGATACACGATATCGTGTCGTACGACGACCTCGTCGTGTTATGTAAAAATACTTCTATGTTGTTCCACTTATATTCACATAAATTTGTTGTTAAAATTAATCTTACTGTGAAATTCAAAGTATATTGTTTAAGAGCATTAGGTAAGTATTTCAAGTAGCAAAAAACCATCGTTAATTTTAATTACTCAGATGTATTTGAATTCATTCGAATGCGCTCGAAAGTTAATAAGTGAACTCAGTTAATGAATATTTTTGACAATTAAAGAATTCTCAACCTTACTTACTTGGACTATAATTATAATGGCATACATAATGGACCTATCTTTACCTATAATTTGGAGGTGTAAGAAGCTCCACCCATATTTCCATCCAAGCTATCTCGCCCAGCAGCAGTGCACCCTGTAGAACAACGGCTATGGGGAAAGGTGCCTCGTGTTGGAGGTCCGTACAATTTAATCTCTTAGTGTTTTACTCGTTTGGCTGGCTACCACATTCCTATTAGAATTAGCCCTGAAATGTTATCATGTAATGATAGCAGTGTCACAGAGCTAGTAATAAAACAGTCTCCCGTTATCACATTTCCTGTTGTATTCGCAGAAATATTTTTTCTACCCTTATATTTTTTCTCTTGTCATACTTAGGTACCCGCTTTATTTAAAATTCCTTACATAACTAAATTAAACATATCACGTTACAGGGTTCAGTAAAAAACCGACCGAAATTATCATCAACAGTGATAAATCCGATGCAACAAATTGAAGTAGCATCATTTGTTGACGCGTAACAAGGCCAATGTTAATTTAATGAATAATGCCCATGAGGCATGATTCATACAGTTCGTACTAGTAGGTACCTACATCAAGCCTTTTTGTTCTGTGCAGTCTTTTTAGTCACTTTGCATGTCGAGCTTCATTCATTCTATAATAAACGAAAATAAAAAAATTTTTTATAAGTGATCAAGCAGTTTTCTGCATGCAATTTCGTATGCTAGATAGTGGAACATTTATTAACATTTATAACTTTTTTACTTATGTACGGATTAAAATGAAACTTTAAATGTTAAATGATGCTTACTGCAATTGCATTAGTGAAAACCATAACGAAATCGGTTAAGCTTTTTTTGAGATTGGCGTGCACAACCGCGCACACAAAGAGACTACATTTCTGATTATTGTATTGGGTTCTATTGCGTTAACAAGGCCCCTAATAACAGTTTTTCTCATATATCATTCATATACAGAAAGCGAATAGTTCGAATTTTATTATATGTATAGATTAATTGCAATTCACAAAACAGATTATCACTATCCTACTGTTAAATATTACTTGCGGGTTTGATTCAGGGGATAAATTATTATAATATTAATTATTGAGGTAAATTTAAGTATTACAAATGTTGTCTTATAATAAAAATAACAATTATATAAATCGATAATAAATATTATGGCAAATTTTATAAAATATATGCTAAAATCAACCATAACACTTATCATTATCTCACTTTATTGCAATGATTTATTTAGAGGCAGACAATTTGTTTAAAATGATTATCGTATTTAAAGAAATATACTATCCTGTGTGATTAAATTAAAAACGAATATTTTAAATAAAGATAAACAAATTGGACAATAATATCATTATAATGTTCAATCACCAGTCCATATCAAGGGGTATCAAAAAAACTGCAACGATGACATTTTAAAAATAGTTAAAAATAAACATTATAGTCAATCAAATCAAACTAAATAAATGATAGTTGGCCCCGATGGTGCTGCCAATATTTTTCTAAATACTCTATTCATCAGATTGGGCTATGCACGCACATTTGTCAAATCACCAAGTGTGTTATATTGTTGATCACACGTCACATGTTATTCGAAAACCAATCGTCCATGTTCGTTGTGACGAAGGTTGTCGCAGTACACCTGGCGTGTAACAAATTATGGGGTTGCATACTAATAGCAATGTATGAAGTAATATGGTAATATCCTGAGTCGATGCAGTCAACGGTAGGATAGCACAGAACGCATTATGTCTACATTTTTGGTGTTAGTGTGGCAGGAAGTGAACAGTTTAGGAACAAATTGTATGGCTAGTTTATTATTATTGTTTTATGAAATAATCACACGTCGTTGACAAACCATTTAAATGGTTCTAACGACATAATCACATTTCTTGAATCCGTTGATCATTCTATGAAACTTAAAGTTATATTTTAAGTCCATGACATTATCTGAATGATTGACTTCATCGGATTTTCTAATATTTTTGTGATTTTTTAAATTAAATTTGCATTGTCAGCTGTTGAATATGTTGAATTCAATCAATCAGCTATTATCTTCAGGACATCGGTCTTTCGTCAAAATCGAAGAGATTTGGAGCATTTTTTATAATAATGTTCTAAGTATGTATGTAAGTATGTCTCTAAGTATTTGTGTCGCCTGAATATCTCTGGCTAAGTTTACCGATTGCTATCTAACGAAAACAATCGTGCCCAATTGTTTATGGGTCGTTCAAAGTACACTAGCGCCTACAAATTTTTGCACCAGTGGTAACATAAACTGTAGACATTCTGAATTACTTACATTAGTATTTCTGAAGTTGCCATTTCTGTAGTTGTCAAGGATATTCCTCTTGAAGTCCGCAAGCTTCTGTAGGTTGGATATTTCGTCCGCTTCAGGATTGTGCGAGCCGTGTCGGTTGAGAAACCATATTGCGATAGGCTGACAACCTGCGGGAGAGACATTGTAAATTAATTTTGTATAATGGTAAGCTTTTTATATTTCACTAGAAGCGTAGAGCTCGTTAGCCTAGTGCTAGTTTCGTTCAGGTGTACCACTTATATTTATGTATATACATGGTATACCTACTGCCCGTGTCCATTTGGAATGATGTTCCTTTCAAATGGTACAAGAATTTTTCACATGAGTGCCTTGGTTCCGGTAATTATCTCCGCATATACCCAAACTCTGAAAATTTGCACTCTCTCTTTATAATTAGGTAGTATAGATTAATATAGATTAGCCAACAAAGCCGAGAATATAATATTTATACGAAAAAAATTAAGCATGTTTGTTACATTAATCTATTATGGAGAATGTTTTTACGATGAAGTGTCAAAATTGATATTTCATTTACTTATTGGAATTTTCAAGTTACGTGTGAAAGCTTACCTTGTGGATAACAAAGCATATTGTTTAGATAAATACACCAATGTCAAGGACGCCTGGAAATAATAGCTTCACAACCGGTTTCGCAAAAGTTAGAAACATTCTCTTTAATGGATATATAGGTCCATATAGGTTGAAAAGATTCTTTCTCTACATACGAATAGGTGTATTAACAAAAAAGTTGATTATTAAATGATTTTGAATTGGACAGATAAGTGCTCGGGCCAGCTGGTGGAAGAAAATAAACGTCGCCCATACATTCGGAACACCAGAGGTTTCGAAGATATGTTGCTAACTAAGAAGAAAGCGGGTAACTTTTTTTAATTTACTCTCCCACGGTTCAACCGGAACCACACACCTTATAAGGTTAATTCTAGAAGGAGAATGATAGCTAAGCAGCCAGGTAAAAACCCTATCACTTTGCATGAGTGTCGTCTGGTTGGAGCTGGGTGGTATAGAGACCAGAGACCTCTAAAAGGAGGAACCAGTTATATATATCTGGTTGCCTGGTCGCCTTATATATAATTTGTTATTTAGTAGGGCAAGTTGGTTAGGACTTGGGGATGGATAGAACCCCTAACAAACCATCTTTTCTGCCTGGTTAGCTTATAGTCACTTTAGAGAATCTATCATAAAATTATTTCAATGTGTTTGAGTAGCTATGCTGGAACGGCAGTTCCTAAACAGGTTCTCCGCTTTCCTCTCGGCGGTCATTTGCGTCAGTGATCACATCACGATATCTATCTACTCGTATATCTACTTGTACATTGTACTATAAAAATAATAATCAACTTTGCATGCACCTTTAGTTTTACAAAAATATGTGGGTATCACAAATTCTCATTTGCCTCGGCGAAAGAAAAAATTGTGAGGAAATCTACACACCTCACTATTCTTTTTAATGTTATCGAAAGTTGCCAATCTGTATTTAATCAGTGGTGTGAAGCCTTAAACCTATTCAATGAGATTGAAAAACTGAATCCAGCAAAGACACTATTATGGGCTATTTGGAAATTGGGCTAAATAAGTTTGATCTGACACTAATTGTCTAAGTAAGCCTTAGAATTATTTCTGAATGCTTGAATACGACTAGTGAGACTTGTTAAGAAGAATTTAGTTTGAGACCTATAAAAATTACTTCATTTAAAAATTGTTGCGGGTATTTCAATATTTGGTTGCGGGTTGTAATATAAATAAAAATTAAAAATATAAAAAAATATTTTTAATATGTATATTTAAGTAAAAAGTATATGGGGTTGCCATACACAGAAAGTTGCACCGGAGCAGAGCATTGGACTAAAGTTTTTGTTTATATTGCAATGGGGTTCGCTTGGAAAAAGTAAACCGTGTGAAATTTTAATAACAAATATTTATTAGTATCTAAAAACAATACATAACAATTTATGTCTGTGATATACAATTTATCTGCCAAACATTTCATAATTTTTAAATGAATTTATAAGTATAGCCAAAAAAGTAATAAACATTATCTACATTAACAATTTTAAATTATGACAATTTATATACGATTATTGTCAACAGCAAAGTTTAAAACAAGTAAACTTCGGGCGCCTGGATGGCCTAATCCATCCTATATAAAAATAAATGTGGAAGAAATTCCAATAAGAAATATTTGCCAACAGTAACAGACTTAAGATTAACTAGAATAAATTAACCTAGTCTTAAATTAAATTGTATACGTTGAATTATGTAGAATACCCAGTTCTTCAATTTGTAAGAAAATAAAATTACATACCTGAATGTGGCAACCAAAAAACTATGAAATTTTAAACCGAAATGATGAAAGTAAATGCGGGTGCGGTGTCCTAGCACACGTTGTAGGTAGCGGCAATCCGTTGTTTCACAAAGAAGGTAGGTAGCAGTGACTCAGCATAATGGCGTCGACATGGTCCATTGTTGAAGTCAAAAACATAATTTTATGAAAAATAAAAAATTTTGAAACTCTATTCAAACTTGAAAAAATAATAAAAAAATAAAAAAAAACACTGTGGACAAAAGAGAAAACACAACGTTACTTTTTTAAACCGAGTTATCACCTAATGCCAAAATTCAAATTACGAAATTTGCCAATGCAACTTACCCGGGAAATCCGATGTTTTTCACAAATATTCCAGTAATCACAACAGAAAAATACTCAATGGGAATCCTATAAGAATATAAATGGTATATGAAATGTAAATTCTAACTGGAAATTGAATTCGAGACGAAATATTTTTACTAACTTACCATGAGGCAGAGTTAATCGCTCATTATATGGCGAATCCACAATTTTTCACAATTCAAAAATTGAAAAATTAAATGTAACAGCAAGCATTATACCTTCCAAATCGAAGACTAGTTACATTATTTTTTAAATTAAATTAAAATAGAAGAAAAAGTAGAAAATTCACATAACTAATGTCCTTGACTTTTGAAGATCGGCCGGAAACTGATTAACAAATCGGCAACGACAACGTTTAAAAAAATGTAACAAAATATTTTACCACGGCATCAAGCCATTCAGCCTAAACGAATGAAAAACATAGATCATAGAGTAGAGTAATTAATTGCATATCACTGACTGCAACAACACAAACAACACGCATAAGTGCCATCTCAAATTTGATTCCGAAATTAATAGTGCCAAACGTCAAGTGACAGCTTGTCTAAAACGATAAAGGTTAATTTAAAATTTAAAGAATGTAAGCTAATAAGTGAGGTTAAGAATGTAAACAAACGAAGTATGAAATAATTTTGTGCAAAAAGGTTTGCAATATGATTTATATTGCGATAGGACACGCATGTAACGTAAAATACGTTACAGGGTAAATGAGCGCCCTTAGTGATATAATAATCACATTGTACACGTGTTTAAAGCTAAATTTTCTAAATTACCCATAATGAGGTGGATGAATTACCTCCGGATTTTGAAAACTAAATGGATCAAAGCCTTAAAGGTCACTAGGCGTGGCTTGTTCTTTTCGCCATTGCCCGCTAACGATGCCAAATGAACGTCATGAATCATGATTTGGCTTAATGATTCCTTGTCATGAATACTACTTTGTATTGATTGAGCGAAGACAAACGGACGGACAACAAAGCGATCTTATGTGTTTTGTTTTTGTTACATAGTGTACGGAAGTAAGGATAAGGATATAAGGATTCAGTTACTATACCTCTTATAGATTAGAATAATATTAGAACATTTTTGATTAGAATTTAATACATATTTTGTTACCTGCAATTTTATTGTGTGTAAAAATTAAATAAAACACAGAAGCCAATGTATCTATCTACTGGACAGAACACAAATCAAAAGTTCTAATCATAATTTTATTAAAATTATTTTAATGTTAATTTAAAATGTGAAATATTATGCACTTAGAATAAAAATATCCGATTAATGAAATGCAGACCTAAACAAAACTTTTCTTGGTATAGGTTGTAATAATATAAGCAAAAATAATTGTAGGTACATGTAAAGTTTGTCCCTGTAACTAGGGACCAGAATAGGGCTACGGTATCCCCTGCCTGTCGAAGAGGCGACTAAACGGGAGCTTCCGGGATTGTGAGCGGCTAGGGTGCCAGCTCGAACCGTCCAATCACTGACATTGGGAAGGTTGATAATGTGTGGCCGCGTACTGCCGTAAACACCACAAGGTGGGGTATGAGCGGAGGCTCATCCCGAGCAGAGTCCGGCGGGGTACGTGCTTAGGACTCCGGTTGCGTTCCGTTGCAGATCTCGGAGTCCTGTACATAGTGCTGAGGAAGGCCACAGGAGGTGGAGGGGTTTAGTGGTTTAGATGAAAATTAATTACCTTGGTAGGATTTAGCTACTTACCAACAATAATCAGGTATGGTTCATGAAGATTTCAATATAGAGCCATTGATTGCACCTATAATCTCTGAAAGCGACCCCATAAACCATTTAATAGACTCATTAAACCTTTCTACTGTAAACATTTCTACCCAGTAGGCTGCTTATCCAAGTGTGGTTAATCGAAGTAGGTCACAGGTATATTTACCTTGCAACATATGCCGAGTATCAGAAAAACACTTATACATTATAATTATCTGTGATGATGATTTTAAATGTGAATGTAGGTGTATTCTAAAGTGCTTTCTGTCAATTGTCAATTGTAATTTGGGATGTATGAATCTTCATCTAACCTCGAGTCCAAGAGGGTTTCTTCGACTTGATGTACACAGTATTGTCTAACGGACGAGACAATGGTACCAGGTCCCATCTGTTTTAGGTTGCTGTACCACCTAACTTAATCTCGGCATTATGAGAGGAAACATCAAAAAGTACCTAGGCTCATTGCGGGTCACGGATAATATGGGATTGCTACCCATTAAAACCCACTTCGTAATCAAACGAAGCAAATGTAAAAGATCTCGGGTCAACGAAAATTTCTTTACCTAACTAGTAAACTTCTCTCTTAAAATCAACCATGCAATGTGTTCGATGTGTTTGGATTGCAATTTGTAGAACCAGATAAGCTACTTCACTGCTTCCTTAATCGACATAGGCAGTCAGTCAATAACCGCTTGTGTTAATAGTAAGAAGAAAATTTGCCACCAACATGAGTGAGACTTTACGTATAAATTTTGCTGGAGACTCATACAACAGGAACACTTGATTGTTCCGTTAAGAAATTTTCCATGGTTAATTCACCTAAACATATTTTTGTGTTCTGAATTTCAAACCACGCGTATCATGCAATTTGTTTTAATTCAAGATTCACAGCATGATTTCTAATCCGGTGATTTACTAAACTTATCTAGTTCCTCTTCGATTTCCATGTTATCCTTGTTATTGACGTAGACATAGCGGAATTATTGTCCTTGTTTGATGCTCCCATAATTATTTCTTTACATGAATATCTATATTACTATGTAAATCTGTTGAGCTACTCTATATGTCTCGAAATAACTCAACAACGTCTTGACCGACCTTAATGATATTTGGTATGTGGTGAGAACACGTAATTGCACAGAAACTAAATTTATCTATATAATTCTGTAATACCTCTTTGTCTGTACATTCAATTGTTTGTCAAATCTCATAAAAAATAATCTTTTTATGACACACTGACATCAATTTGATCATTTTGAAAATTTGTCTCTGTCTGTCTGTCTATCTGTGTGTTCCATTTTAACTCAAGAACGGCTTGACCGAACTTCATGAAAATTGGTATGTGGGGAGACGTGTTTGTGCCGATAATATAAAATATCAGTAAACCTAATGATGTCTATTTTGAATAATTGCAAAAAATGTGAAATTTTAATAATCATATATATATAATCCCGAACGACGTCGGTCGGGGCCGCTAGTACTCATATAATCGTTGGTGTGTCTAACGAAGTGTTTCATTGTTGTGAGCCTATAATAACGGATACGAGAGAGATGTAGACGTCCGTGTAAGTTCCATAAAATAGTCTTAAATTACCGCCATTGAAGCCATGGCTGTTTGTATAAATACTTAATTAGAAAATTCTGATGTCACGACTATTACCTACCGTACTTTCTTGGTTTCTAACATTCACCGGTGCATGTCTGAATAAATGTGATGATTGAGCTAAATCTTTGGATTACCTTGAAAGGCCTTGTATTGTAATGGTGTCGTCACCAACATACTGTTACGAAGCTTCTCGAAGTCGGCGGGCTTACGAGGTTTCGAGAAGGGTGGCCGACCGTTGCGGTGGGGCAAACAATAGAGGCAAGCAATGGAGGCAATAAAAGAGAAACCCAGGTAGTAATAAAAACTACCTGGGTCACTCCAGGCCAATCTGGCCCGTATGCCTCGAGCAAAAGGGGCGAGATTAGCATGGATGAGGGCCGAAATGGGGTTGTTGACCTGACCCGCTATTGTTATGTCGATTTCCGGGAATTCCTGTTGTTGTTGCTTACTTCAAGGAAGGGCGTGGAAGGATCTGGAAGCCCGGAAATCGATATAAATAGCGGGCAGGGTCGGCCACAAGGCATTCGGTCTCCGGATACGAAGTGAAGAGTTCTCTCCTTACGAAGCGAATACCTGCGATCTACGAGTGTAACTCTGATTGTGAAGTGTGTGTGAAGAAAAATAAAGTCTCTGCGGAACGATTGTGGCATTTTTACGAGCCTACGGATCCTGATACGTAACAATACAATAACAAGCCTGACAAAAATAAGGACAACTATATTTTGTGTTATCATCCTGTTAATGAATCAATGTGGATTCCTCCTGTCGGTATATGGGCGTTATATTGCTACGAATAATTCGTCGTGTTCACATGATAGTTTTAGGTACAATACACGCATATTTGCGTTCTATGGCTATTGAGAACTGTGCAAGCCGTGCAACAATCACCGATTGCGCTGACAAACAAGTGAACTTATGTAGTGCTACTAAATTCAACGACCTGGCAACCTCTGACGATAATGATACGTAACTACATGTAGGTACAGGTGCCTATCATTCGTATATTCGTACAGGGTTTTATTATTTAGGGGTCCTTTTATAATCATGGTTGATTTAGAGCTAAATATAGTTGTTACAGATATTTCTTCGAAACATAATACTATTAATCCATTTTTTACGCTTACAAAGTAGGCCGTATTTAATTGAAAAGGGAAATATAAATACGATTCACACCCTGTACATCAGTCAGTTTCAAAATAGAAATGATTATTTTTCTGAAATAGTTATTTTATTTCCTCGATATCCTCAGTGATGACAAGCAGATTAAAGAATAAATAAAAAATTAATTACATATTTTAGTAATGAGCTCTGATTAAACAGGTTATTATAAAACGGTTAGACTTCCAAGAGAATCAATTTGGCGCCTTTGTATTTTCGTTAGTTAGTTTTGTTACTTCTCCTTAGTCAGTGGTCAGTATAGTCCAAGCCTGCTCGTGGTGCACCCTGAACAACGATGAGGGCGAGGCTGTGGCGCCAGGCCCCTTCTGTTGAGCTCGCTGGGTTCTGTTTCAACCCTATATTTTCAATGGTACGTTCATTTTGAAGGGTATTTTGCCCGTTTTGCTCATTCTTTCTTCTAAAATCTACCATGTTTTTACATAAGTGTATCCCGCGTGTAGAGTTAGGATTGAAGTCGTTTTATTGTGCCTTTTATATAACTAATAAATCTTAAATCGCAATGGTCGGTGGTCAGTATTTAATACCAGTTTGAGACATATGTAACTTGAGGTGTCAATACATTAGTGTTTATCTAAAAAAGTCAGTTAATATTTTGATATCAATTTCCCGAGGCTGCTTTTACGTGGCCTGAACTCGGCCCGTTATTTTCGTTGTTGCGACAATATTGGACGTGCTCCAAACTTTATTACCGTCCAACAATTAAATATTTCCATGAATACGGATTAAAATATCCTGTTACGTTGACGTAAGCGTCACGGACGTAATGTTTTTTTTGTAACGGAAGTAGCAAATAAGCGTGAGATGTACCTGGATGTTGGTTGGAGTTTAGGTAATGTGTAATGGGGGCGGAGTCAGAGTCAGAGAGATTAAATTGCTACAGAGAGTCGGAATTTTCGGTAGCTGAAAAGTTACATTAGAATCTAGAGAAGTTTTCTCTACTAGGCCTGACTTCTCTGATGTAGTTCATGTCTGCTTACCATAACTTACTATCATCGATGGCTGTCATCTTTCCTTTAGGTTTGTCAGCGCGAAACTACATTGTTTTGGTTAAAATCTTCATTGACGTTCCCAAAAATCACGTTCTATCCTCTAGCATTTTATAAACCAACTTAGTCTAACTAATAACTAACTTCGGCTGTCTGAGGTAAATAACGGAAGTATTTTTATTTAAAGTAAATAGACGACAAACGAGCAGGCGAGTCACCTAATGGTAAGTTGTCACCGTCACCCACGGACATTAGCAAAGCCAAAGGTATCACTGATGCGTGATCGGCCAGGGAATAAGAAGGAGGTAAGAATAGGTAGAAAGTAAGCTGCGAACTGCCGTGCTCATTTACCACAGATACTGCAATTTGGTGAATGCCGGTAAATGTCACCTAATTATACGTGGTTACAGCCACCCATGGGTGCATGGCTATGCAACACCAGAGCTGTCACCGATAGGTCGGCTAACAAAGAGAAGGTGACCATATTAATTAGTAGCTCTTTAAAATTTCAACCAAAATCCTAAAAAACGTTACAGGATTAATTTCAAGAGGGCCGCAGCTAGTTCGGTAAGCTTTAGTATTTTTGGATTAAGCTGAATAGCACAGAGCTCAACGAAATCTAGAACAAGGATATGTCACCCTTACCGTCTTCATTACTTACTTTGCTGTTTATATTTCTACCACGTGGGCCTTTCATCGATAATTTGTATCATGTGGGGCCCTTGGGAGTCATGAGACTCAGTAATATTAAGTGACTGTTTAAATCGATAATTGCTTTCTCATGAGTTTTTTGTTCATTAAAGTCTAATTTCCTCGACTTATTTTACTATTAATAATACGGATTGATTAAGTTATAAAATGACCTCCCCAAAGTCGTTGGCTGCAACCACACCTAAAAAGCACCTACTCGAACATAATAATGATAATGAATTATTGTTTACAAATGTCTCCACGGGTATGTAATTCATTCGACCGCTATTCCATTGCACTGTCTACATAAAATAAGTAGATATTCTCTTTGATTTTAACACAGTTTTATATAGTTTAATGGCAGTTTTATTAACGTCCGGCTGTCCATCTGGTTAATTACAACCATTTATGAGCGCAGTGTCCTAATATTAGATAGATCTGTGTTATGTCCGTACTTTATTTCATTGATAAAATGGTCGAATTGTTATCGTTAATAATTTATCATCAATTCATTGATGTTCTTTTGGGCTTACAGTAGCCATAGTAGGCTTAGCGAAGTAGTAAAACTATTTTGAAATATTTTTATTGTTCGTTAAAAACACTTAGACGATTAGTCGCGAAAAGACCTGATATACAAAAGATAATATAATTTGTGAGCGATTCAAACAAATTCTTCTTTCAGATCAAAGCCAAAAATAGAAATAATTCAATTCAATCAAGTAAACATAATTCACTGAAAATTTTATCACGCAATCAAAGAGCGTTTGAAATTTAGAAACGACCGAAATCGATTTTTAGTTATATAAAAAAAGGAAAATAAAAATAGAAACATAAAGTTATTGCATGTTTGGAACACTTAACGGTGAATCTGATCTGTTATTAGTAGCCCTGTCCGTTGAGCGAAGGGGTCCCGGGTTTAATTCTCGGGTGAGCTATGGCGGATATTTATGACAAGTGTATGTCTGTTTGCGGGTCTTGTTCATTTGTGATGTGTTATGTGTATATGCCCATATTACATGCAATAAATTTTGCTACGGAGTTTCGGTGAGTGTTGATTAATTGTTGCATTTATCTTAGATTAAACTATGAACGCATGTAATAGTGTATGTATTCATATCAGACACTAACCAATATTTTTAATTATCTACTGCGTGACCCTAAGCAACTGTTGTTCGATAAACAAACTTACCAGGAATTTCGTGGTGTCGGTTCGTCGGGATGCCTCTGTTGGCGAAGGTGTACGCGGTCTTCGTTCCGAAGAGGAAGTAGGGGTCTTCCTCGCCCGAGAGGCATATCTCTTGACCTCCGGCGAAGGTCACCAGCGCTAGTGCACCAAGTAACGCCCAGCGCATCTTGCACTGCAAGTGTCATTATAAAATTAGGGCATTTTTATTTCAATAAATTCGTATAACCAGATTGATTGTCCTTGAAACGTGTTTGTAGTGGAAAAAACGGCGAAAGTCTCACTCAGTATGGTAAACAGTCTTAGATAAGTTAATTTTGAATAATTATGTGGGTGTTTGTCAAAAAAAAGGCGATTTTCCTTTAACTTTTATAAATATATGTTTTACATGTTGTGTAGATTTATAAATAAAACATCACAACACCTATGTATATGTATCATATATTAACGTAATAAGTTATTTATGTAATAACAAAATTGGAAAGAAAAATTATAAGGTTTGTGATTAAATTATCCCTTAAAGATAAAAGATTAAAGAGCACTTCTGATAAAAAATATATTCACCGACACTTATAACAACTGTAGACTAGAAGAAACAATCACATTTTGTCCTACACTATGTTATATATATATATAAAAAAGTTGTGCTTCAAGTGTAGTTCAAAATCAATTGATTAATTTGGAAGATAAAGAAAACTAATGTCATTATTAATACCGTAATTTAAAAACTCATAATGTAGTCTTCATTTAACTAATAAAGTTTCCAGCATGTCGAAGTTTACCATTATCGGATTGCACTGTATATCGATTTAAACAATACACGTTCAACAGGTGTACATAAGGTATGTGATCATCACAGCTATACGCATCAATACAAAGGTTAAATAAGCAAGTGGTACAAGGTATTACAAAGCTACAATTTATGTTTACATAATGCTAATGAAACTTATAAATTGTTATCATTTATTCATATTATTCATTGGGCACTTGAGAAAAAAACATCATGTAACCTTTTAATTTAGAAAAATACGTTTCAAATGTTAAATGAACAATTTTATTTAGTATTAAAACAAAAATAAAATTAATTCCGTATATTAATCTTATTTTTAAAAATATTTCTACTCTACAAAATATTATTTTATCTTATAAATCGGAGTGTATGCGGAAGTTACGAGATAGTTTAATTAATCTACGCCGAGAGCTTACTTGATAATACTAAGTACCTAATGGGAAATATCAGCACAAGATTCCAAGTTATTTCTAAGCAGCTCGAATAACAGCACCTTATATAAAACACTATTTAATTCTTAATCTCGTTGCACAATTGCAAAATAAAAAAGTAATGCATTCACCACACTCAAATAAATTATTATACCTTCACGCGGGAACACGGGATTGTAAAATATATTTTATCTGTGCTTATAATGCGCGGGACGCGGCGTCCTCCACAAGTATGGTGAGTTAACTGGACTGTACCGTAGAACTAAGAAATAGTAGGTTGTGTGAGAGCGCGTGTTGATTCTACGTTACGTAGCTATGCACGACTCCACACCGCAAATACGATTGGACGCTCCCGTCATTCTGAATGGAATTCCAATATTACCTTTGGCATTATTACCACTGCCAGTACTAACGCTTCTAGCGATTCACAAAAGTAGTAATCTTATCCAACTTGTCCTTCTGGTCTGCATGTTACATAATGCTTAGTGTGAGTATATATATAACGTGTTTATGGCAGACGCAGGCGCATTTTAAATAACCGGTTTCGCATATTTAAATACTTTATGCAAACCTCGCCTGTTATCTTAATAACAATACAGAACGTTTATAATTTTCAAATCATAATATTTTATCTTATTATAGATGGAATACATTTTAATCAAAAACATGATTTCATTATTAATGTAAAGAGCGGGTTCCAATTTTTAGTTTCTATGCATACCTACTTCCTGGCATCCGTGCGTATGTGCTGTTTGGTTCGAAGTTACGTATTAAGGTATTTGAAATGGTGGAGAATAATATCGCGATGAAACATTTTCACCTGAACGTGCTACATAATATTCTTAATGGCGTGTGAAGTCTCGCTACTAATCCGTACTTGGCCAGCCAGATATAATCATGGAAGGAGTATCAAAAGTACAAAATTACCTCTTCAAATTTTTTTTAGAGCACGCCTATCTTGCTTTAACAATAATGTTGTTTAAAGTTTTAATAAATTCAGATTGGTTGATACATTATGATTGGGATTTAGTTTTATACTGTTTCACAAATATGGGACCATTTAAATATAGTATATTTTATCTTATTTTATATATGTAAAGATATTATTGTAAATACATTAAAATAAAACATTTATTTGGTGACAGAATGTAAGTCTTTCATATAACTTAATAAGTATTGTTTATACCTTTAGTTTTGCTAAATACCTTTGACATGGAATTTAAAGTTATATTATACCTTCAAATTTTATAAAAAAAGATTATAATTACTCAGAATATTGGGTAGATATTGCAGTTTTACAGGTAATACTGTATTGGTTGATCTACAAATTACTGTTCAAATTGAAGTAGAGACAAAGCAAATAGCCTTGAACGTACATATTTTTTAATCAATATTTATGTATTAATGTTTTAAAAACTTTCTGAAGAAACATTTTTTATAAGAATATAGTAGTTTGACAATGGTCTCCTATATGATTCTATTGACCATTATATTTTTTTTTTATGTTAATAGCCGACAAACGAGCAGACGAGCCATCTGATGGTAAGTGGTCACCGTTGCTCATGGACATCAGCAAAACCAATGGTATCACTGATGCGTTGTCGGCCAGTTAGAAGAAGGTAAAAAAAAAGAACTGGCTCTCAAGCCCCCAGCCGGAACACGACGAGTCGTTTGCCGGCTGACTCAAGCAGGAGGGTGGTAGCTAGCCAGGCAGGCTTCACGGAAAGATAATAATACCAGTAATAATATTAATGACTTAATAATAATACTGATAATGTAATCTTTACGCGAAGCCCTACCACCAAGCAGGCTGATTTCTGTCGCCTCTTACGACACCCTGTTAGTTAAATGTTAATAGTTTAATGTTAGTAAAACTTGGTTAGCTACTACACTTAAGTTAAAAATAATGGTATTTTTTTTAACCTGATTGAATTCGGTTCTCGGTCTTCTTCTGAAATTGCTCCAGGTGTTGCTGTTGTTCTTAAACCTCGATGAACAAGCTCAAGAATATCTAATTTATAGGCTATTGATACATACAAAAACAACTTATTTTAACATGTGAATGTACAAAATTGGGTTCTAGAAATAAGTATCTCTACTCCTAATAACATGTTTATTAATTTTAATATTCCAAACTATTTAGTTAATGATTTTGAGGTGCTTAGTTTACATTTACCGCCGCAACAGTTCACAACATGACATCAGTCTTTCAGAATACGTGAGGTAATCAGTTAACTCATGGTATTATTAACACGTGAACTTCAATGTAACCACATAAACTGTGAACTACGGCTAAATCACTTATGTACCGCGCGGTGAGTTCGGGATCCTCATCGGGCGTCTTAACTGCTTCCGCCCTCGCTCCCGCATCCCCTTGCGGCCGCTCTCGGAGTAGCGCGCGCGCCTGATAGGGGCTGATTTTTTCGGTTATCCGAGAACCGGTATCCTTAGAGAAGCCAAGGTTTTCTCGTTAAAGTGTCTCTCACCTGTTGTACATTCTCATATTTGTAATAGGTAAGCATCGTGTCAAATTTCCTTTTAATAGTTTCTTGATAATAATACGTGGGGGGGTTATAATTGGGCTCCCACACACATTTATTATTACACTTATCGTGCACTGCAAAAGTTATGAATATATCCCTCTAAATGTAGATTAACAGACTTCTGCTCTTTTGCGAAATGAAAGTGTCCTGTCACTGTCCGTCATCGTTATGTAATTAATTGAATGATTATTGTTCTTGTTATCATTTCATTTTCTTTTAGGGTTCTAATGGTTGTTAGCCGAGTGGCAATGACGTAATCCGTCTAATTTCCCCATATTTGTCTACTCGTCTGTCCGAATATTTCAGACGTATTTCACTCGTAGATTGAGATTATGTATGTAGACCAAATTTAGAAGGTAGGTAAAAGAAATATTAAAATACAAAGGGTAGCCGAAAATCCAATTAACATATGTTTTTAACAAATAGAATGTTTCAATGTTTCTTCAAAAATGATGAAAAATAAACAAATTATATATTTTTTTACATTCAACTTTCTAAATGTTTCAAATTGTATTCCCAGTAACCCTAAAACTTTTTACGTTTTAAAAACTTAACGAAAATTAGTTTAAAATAAGATATATCATTATAGTTTTAAAAATATAAGATATTTAAGTTATGAAAAACATTACCCAAATTGACTGTACATAATTAAAACATATTTCATTGAATAATATGTTGAGTTTTGGGTACCTAAGTATTATACTATATACTAAGGGAATTTTATATTGAATATTTATTATTATTCATTAATTAATTATTAATAATTATTATCTGATGATAATATTTTACGTAAAAAGATAAGTTCACAGCTGTAGTGAAATAGTCAAACTCTAAAAATGTGCTATATGAAAATGATGTAGCTGAAGGCTGCGTATGGCAAGCTACAATGTAAAGCTTTAATTATCTGTTAAATTTAATATATGTTCATTCGTAGTTTTAAATCTCTGTTTACGACTAAAATGAACGATAAATTGCTGGTGTTCAATGTGACTAACATTAATATAAATTGTTACCAAACATATGTATTAATAAACATATTTTGCTTTAATATTAAAGCAAAATCAAAATCTAACTAAAACTGATTAATATTGTTAATTATGCATTCTATTTCTTGCTCAAATAATGTTACACTAAGTGTATTTAGAATGTACTATCCTGTTTCTTAGTATTTCCTGTGAATTTTCGCTTAAGTTGTCATTATCAAAGTCGGTCAATGACAGTGAGTCAGTGCATTAGCTGACGAAAGCAAGTTTAAGCATCTGTCGACTGCTAATGCCCTCATTGTGATGTAAAGTTGTTAGAAAGTAGGGCGATATAAGCTTGTTGATGCTAAACAATTAGCCTTTGTGTATATGTTCTGTGTAATGTACTCCAATGTACCGAATGTAGATTTTTGTAAATGTTAGAAAGATTATGTTTATGGAAATTAGAAAAATGGCTGTACTAGGATTTTCTTTGCCGTGTCGTTTATTTATCGCAAGAATGTCTGCTAAGGAATCGATTTGGAACATTCATTCAACTTTTAACTCAGTTAAAGGATCTTCCAAAGTTACAAAAGTATGCCATAATGTACATATGTTGTTTATCGTAGTACTGCAGTCATCTGAACAATGCGCTAATAATAATAAAATAATAATAACAATGATAATAATCTAAAGAACCGTTCGAAAGTATGAGTATAAACATGCGTGGTTATTCTAAAGGTTCTTATACACACTCGTAGCGGATACTTTACGTAATAATTGCTATTTGCTATTACTATTTGCTGAGATGAATTCAGACATTTCTTTTTTGTGAGTATTGTTTATTTCTTCACCGTCTCCACAGCACCACTAGCTGAAGATCAAGTCTGTGGAATATGACTATCCATCCATCTACATTGACTATTTTTCGTACCGGCTATTTCTTTTGCGGACATAAACTGTTGTAAGTAATCTTCCTATGGAGATGTAGTGTCTTGAATGATCACGATTATTCAAATGTGGAGTGGACTTTTAGAAGGGATACTACGGGGAATTTATTTCAAAAAGGATATAGTTTTAATAACACTCCATTGGAGTTGCAATTTAAAAGTAGCAATCACTTATCGTCATTTTATTCGTCTGATAAAATGTCCACCGTCCGTTAGTATAAAGGGCATCGTCCATTCTTGAGTCATTCTTATACCCTCGTACATCCTAGTGCACCCTTGTTCCTGATGTGTGCACTTTGCCGAACAACGGAGAAGGTTATGGTGTCAGGTCCCTACATCAGATGTTGCTATATACGCTTTTTGTCTGTTTAATTCGTCTCGAGCTCGTATGGTGACAATTGTAAGGTTTTATGTATTGATACAATATCCGTTTGTGAAATCTGTAGTTTCCTTAACCGTTTCAAGGTATGTAAAATAGTTTTTCAATTGATATCTTAAATTCGTAATTGTACAGAAAATTTTAAAATACGAAGCTCTTAATATTGAATTTAAATTTGTCAACACTTCCAAAGTAACCCAATAAAATAACTGAATAAATTATAATAATTACCTTCCATCAGTTTTAACTCTCATGTCTCTGGTTGGTATTACTGGCATATTGAGACATGACTTGGAGGATTGGAGTCATTCGAAGATCAGCAGCCAAAGAGCTCGGACTCCGAAATCCAAGACGTATTAGGAGAGTCTAATAATAGTGATTGTAATTTTAGCTTAAGCTAAATGTGATAATAAATAAAGGGAACTACAATTGTGCGATTTTATTTATTTGGAGTTAACCCATCATAAAATGTACCGGCATACCACTGGCACTGCGGTTACTCTCACTTTAAAAACAATCAAGAATCTTTAAGTTCCCTTAACATTAACTAGAAAAGAACTGTTAACATAATTGTCAAAAAACAAAATTCTAAATGTAATCGATTAATCAGTTTGGGAGCTACCACAGACAGGTATAGAGATACGCGTGTTAAACTTTTAATAGTGTTTACAACGTGGCATAAAAACAGTAACTACTAGTTTTTCGTCGAAATCACGCTGTAAATGATGATATTAGTATACGTCGCCTCTAACGTAATGTACCCGTTGCGGGTTGCGGGTTAGCAGCCTCGAACACGGCCTCAATATCCATGCGCGGTGACCGGTAACATTACTGCGAGATGCAGGCCATTGCGCCTGCAAATTGGAAAAGTTGTTACCGCTCCAACAAATGTTCAAATGACAAACGTTTACATATCGTTAATACGAAGAATCCGTGGCATACTAGGGCGCGCAATGAAATTTACGAAAAACAGATTTTATGTAGGAGACACTGGCCATTTATAATTTGTTTTATTGGGTTGGTTTTGAAAATATAATTATTTACAAATAAAAATAAGTAACGCGCTATCGGCTTTCTTATCAACAGTCCATATCATAATTATTTTGATGACTATTATGTATGCTTGAAGGATGCCAGAAATACCTGGAAGATTGCTTAAATCTGAAATTGGCAGGGCCATATTAAAGGCTGTTTTAACTTGGGAGTTTGGTCAGTGGCTACATGTCCTTCTGTCGGCTCCTGTTGGCTTTCGTTTAGGTGTTAAGGTTTGCACGACTCTTGGTCTTGTGGTGCAAATGTTGATGCCTTGAGACACCACGGTCTTTCTTGTCAAAAAAAGCGCTGATCGTTTCATTGTCATTATTCGTCGATCCCTTGTTACAATAAATATTTCAGAAATGTTAGAGTAAATGCCATATTTCGAAACGATGGCAAGAGACCTGTTGCTATGTCGATTGTGCCTTGGAGTGTAGGACGGCCACTGGTGTGGGACGCAGCTTGTGTTGATACACTACCTACTAAGAATAATATCTTCTATTCTTCGATACTATCTTCATGCTCATAGCATCATCGATAACAGATGAAGATGTGTCTCAGTTTTGGATAGTTTTCAATTTTTTTCGGAGTCAAGAATTCGTCCATGGTGCCTTGGCGGTCATTATATTTTCAGAGAAATAACAAAAAAACATTAAACGCTAAATATGCGGTCCAAGATCTGGAAGCTTTCTTGCTCCGCGTATAAAGTGATGAAATGCTGCCAGCATCTAGGGCACGGCACCACGGTGTTTTAATTTAATGGAACCTAATATTTATTTGGTACATATTAATATTAAATAATAGTAATTTATATTTAATATTATAATACATTAAAACAGCATATTATAATTTCAATAAAGAGACCAAGCATAGAGTAGTAGTCACTATTCACTACTAATTAAGAAAATATTAAAATATTTCATTTTATATTGTAATCTGTTAAATGATAATAAATAAAATATAGTTAAAAAAAAATAAAAAAAACGCTTTCCATGTAATATGCACTAAAAATAAAATAAAAAAATATTAAACTAAAAGCAATACGCTTTCGGAGAGAAGAGAAAGAAAAAGAGTGGTAACTTCCTTTGATTCTGTATACCATAATTTTTTGAACATATTCAAAATAAGATAAAGTAACTAACAGAAAAGTTAGCTTTAACGTAAAAAAGCGTGTGGTTCTGGATATCAGTTGTTGAAAGCTTGTATGTATTGTTTCTTGTATTTATACAGGTCAAGTTAATGTAAATCGTATAAAAAAGTAACACTCTTCAAAATCTAAAGTTGTATTTGTTTAATATTTGTATTTCAATTTTAATATTTATTCGTATCTCCCCTTGCAGGATTACAACACATTATTTTATGTCACTGACAAACTAAGTTACAAGTGACTATAGTATTTTTTTTTCTCCGTGCAGTTTGCGTTATGAAATGTCGGAGCGGTGAAGCGTGTATTTTGCTCTCTCCCATTCACGGGCCTTATGGGCGGGCATAGTGATGCGCATTATTGGTGTCGATAAGCGTTATTGATAGTGTATTCAGTTTTGTCATTATGTGGGATTGTGATAAAAATTAAAGAAAAATAAATAAAACAAAGTATTTATTAAAATAAGAATAATAATGATTTAAAATAGAGTAGCCATTGTGTCACTAAAGAAATTCAAAAAATGAATGCGCAAAAACACTTAATTTCTCTTCGACATAATTATGTACTAAATTAGCATTGCATTACCTTGCAGGTATTAGGTGGGGGTAATGATGAAAAACAAATTACATAACAATTGACAAACAATGATCATAACATAACAATATCGCAGCACCTTTATATACCGCACCGCCGCCATGCACCTGCCTTCGATGACTCATTTGTTTTTATCGATAATGGCGTTGCGCCCGCGCAACATGCTCACCGCCCTAGCAGGCTTATCTATTATGACCCAAACTGCACGGAGAAAAAAATTATACTACAAGAGAAAAATTACCTAATAACGTAATAACACAACATTATTTAGTGTTACCAACCCAAGTTTTGCTTTGGAGGTATATATGACTTTAAAACTTGGTAGTTTTTAGGCAATCCTACTAGAATTAAACTACTAAAGACTAGAATAAATATTTCCTATTTCTGATTGATTTCTTTTATTGAAAAAAATATTTCATCTCGTTTTAGGAAGGGATCAATTAAAAACTAATAATAATTTTAATTAATTAATATTAAAAAAAAGGAGTCAAAAAAATCAAACAATAAAAAATTATTCATAATAAACCTATGATATTATATTTTAATATTTCTATTATATTTTTTGTTTGATTCTTACTGCCATAGGTTATTTAGTTCAAACTGTCTAACGCTTTTAAAGCACAAACATAATGTATTGGTTACTGAGCTAACAGTTCCATAATATTTCACGCTGTCAGTTGTCAGCTAACCATATTCAGATATACGATACGGTGTATAAAAAGTAAATATAAAGTCAGCGCAAAGTTTACGTACCGTAATGCTCTCTACGATATTCAATGAATTGGTTAAAATTGAAGGTAAATAGAAAGAAAAAATATGAAAAAAAGTTAAGTCGTCGTCTTCGAAAGTTGTTCTTTTTGTGCAGGGTTGAGCAAGACCCTAAAAGAATGTAGAGTTGCTAACACTATACCTATTATTCCAAAATGACAACTAAGATCATTTTTGCCGCTAAAAAGATATTGTTTATGGTCTGTAGCAACCGGATGCAGATAAATATGAAATGATTATAGTCATATAGTTAATATACAAGCGTAATAGGGGAACACAACTTGCGAGTGAGATTTCGAGCTTTACGGAAAAACCTACTTATGAGAAATAGGTGCAAGAGAATTGGCCGTAGGACTGTTTTCAAGCTATTTACTCTCCATTAGTCTCCTGTCAAAAAATAGGTCTTTGCTATTTTATTAATTTCTTTTCAATCTTACTGTATTTTATCGGACAAACAAAAGTGAACACGAGAATATCGTGTTCTCTGTGAGACTGCATAGTCAATTATAACAATAACCCAAACAAAGAGACATTCCACAGGTTAGTTATTGATAGTGCAATAGCACTTTCACGTTGCTTATTTTCATGGAAGTTGATCTTAAAATTATATAAATTAAGATTAATAATATGTAGTAAATGCTCCATTCTATGAATGATAATCTATTTTTCATAATTATGTGTAAGATAAAAAGATATTGTGTACGTCAAAATAATGCCGTTTCGTATAGGGCTTGCACAAAATCTATCGATTAGTGGATAATTTTTAATAGGTATAAATACATATTTTTGTTTTACCTAGATTTATTCATATTTTACCGTTTTAGTTTCCGTTACAGCTTGTGAAAACATTGGACAGGAAATAGATTAGATTGTTATAAAGGTCTTTGGATTTTGAATAGTATTAGCTCCTTAGATTGATAAAATGTTATATCATATTTTATTGACTAATTTTACTGCTTCAAGGTTTCAGCTGTAAATGCAGTTAAAAGAAAAAAAATTACATTCGAATATTGAATCAGATAGGCAGAGTTCCTCACAAAAAACTGTAGACATATTAAAAGTAACTATTTTGTTCTACGAAATCGAAATCGAAAATTATGAAGAATTTATACCTACAAAATTTGTTGATTAATTCATAGGGCAATAAGTTATATCGATTTACATCAGACTTAATTAAAACCAATAAGAATTATTATTATTGTTTTCTTTACTACCTTTTAGTCAAGTTTTGTTTCAATTCCATCAGTTTTCAAATAAAAAAGATATATTAATATAAAGAATCCCGTCCAAGAAGGTTAAGTTTAGCGTAGACAAAGCGAAGTAAAGAGAAGTTACTAGAATTAGCATTCAAAATCATTTAATCATATAGGTATTCAGTAAATACACTTATGAACATCATTTTTTCCTTCTACCACCGTTTCGAAAAGGTGCTTTAACAATGAGAAGAAGAAACGGCGAAAGAAACTCCTCAGCACATCTTTTAAACAACATATGGTAATTACAAAAGTTTAAACCTGTGCGGAACTGGTTTCGACACTTTTCGTGTACTCATCTATTCTATAATATCCTTTGCCTATAAGTTGTGTTTTAATGCGACCCTTAAAAGTTCCAACGCGCAACTCGCGTAACGACTTAGGGATCTTATTGTAAAAACGAGCTCCAAGCCCCATAAAGGAACGCTGAATCTTTTGAAGACGAAATGCAAAGGTTCATGAAAACCACTGCCGAATTGAAAGTTACAATTGACTGTTTTTAATGTCAAGTGTATGGCCTCTTTATATACTAATGTACTCTGTGTTATTAATTAAGGCGGCTACATATTGTTTGCTGGCGTTAAACTTCATGTCAAGTTTGATAGTCTATGGTCTATTTGAACTTGTTAGTTCACTAATGGCGTGTCTTCCGGTAACACACGTTATATCGTCAAAATGGCTAAGAAAAAAGGTGACGAAAAAGTGAGTCAAACCCCTCAAAGTGACAACGAAGAGCAAAACTTTGATGAGGAACCAGATTTTGACGATCCCGAGGGTTTTGTGGATGACATTCCTGATGAAGGTATGACACTTATCATCTTAGGTTATCTGGGCCATATGCGTCGCCCACATATATTTAGAGATTTTTCTGTCATTAATCCTATTTTTAAAATGAATCGCATTTTTTTTTACCTACATAATGTAAGGAATGCGTTTTTAGTTCCATATAGACGTTTCATTTATAAGATATTGGCGGACCAAGTTTTGAGACCTAACCTAACTTTGACGTTGCAGAATTGTTGGCAGACCTCCTAGAGGAAAAGCCTACGGAATCTGACGGTTACGAGAATGTGATCGTGGTTGACGGGTGCCCGCAGGTCGGCCCCGAGCGCCTGGAGAAACTCCAGAGCGTTATAACAAAAATTTTTAGTAAATTTGGCAAGATTGTCAATGAATATTATCCCACGACAGAGAATGGGTCTACCACTGGGTATATTTTCTTAGAGTACAGCAATCCTCAGAATGCGGCCGAAGCAGTGGCTGCTACCAATAATTGTAAATTAGATAAGCAACATACATTTTTAGTAAACCTCTTTACTGATTTTAAGAAGTGAGTATTTCAATTATTTTAATAGCATATGATTTTGCTATAAAACTGAAATGAAAAGGATTAAGCTTATAAATTGTCGCTGATTGTAAAACTGTGCATGGTGGAGACTGGTGGAGCAATGATGTAGTCTATTGTAAAGTATTTTTTTTTATATCATATATTGAATAATATAGTATATTTATAATTATGGCAATATCGGCTACTTCAATGTTTTATTGACATAGCTGTGAATGGTAATTTGTTTGTGTTATAAATAATAATTTATTCAACTGAATTTTTTTGACTAGTTGGTAGTATAAGATACTATAAATCATTATATGTTTTAAAGGTATTTTAGTGGCTGTGTTGGTAGCTATTAATAAGCAGGTTCTCGGCTACCTTCCTGGGTTCCAATAAGTTAGTTGATGCTATTACAATGAGTGATTATGTCTACTTATCATTAGGAGGTGTCATCATTGTATTTTTCTGTTATTGATTTAAATCTTGCAACTTGAAATTACAGGTATTCAGATATTCCTAAAGAATGGGAACCCCCAGCCCCACAGCCATTCAAGGTTCAATCAGATCTTCAGTGGTACCTAATGGATCCTGATGCATATGATCAATTTCTGGTGGGAATTGGTACTGGTATTGCATTGCAAGTGTGGCAGAATGCTTTGCCAGAACCCGTTTTACTGCAGGAGAGACCTGTGAGTACCTAGCTGTTAATTTTAATATACTATAGATTCTAACTCCATGATTTCCTATTATGAGAAGTGAGTTGAATACTGCTAGGTGTAATGGGTATTCTGTGCATACTTACTCTGCCAAAGGTAAGACTTGTTTAATATATATTATATCCTGTCAGTATATAGATATAACAAAATTTAGTTTAGTAAGCAGGTTTGAATGTCAGTCTTCAATATTAGAACAATCCTACACAAAACAAATCCTAATATTTGAAAAGACCTTACATTTAGCTGCATCCTATTTTACATCCGTTTATTTACTCAATTATTTTAATTATTTCTTAAATGAATAAGTTAGGTTAAAATAATGTTCTATATGATGTATTTTCAGTAATTTCAATTTATTTTAAATTGTCTTAAGTATTCACACTCTCAGAGTTTCAAGTCACTGGCTGTATGTTTGCTCTTGAACACTTATGGCTTAAGAGTACAAATAGTACATACATAATACTAAAACAGTAATGATTTATTTATGTTAAAAGTCAATAACTGTAGATAAATTTTAAGGATATTACTTAAATGATTGGTTTTCCTAGCTCTGATTAGAAATATTAATTTATTGCAGTACTACAGAAAAGTAGACAAAATGTTGATATAGTAATCAAGCTCTAAAGAGAATGTCTGAATTTATGTATAATGAATAGTCTACTTGCACAGATTTATTTCCCAGGATAATAACTATCCTGGATTGTGTCCCTAATATAATGTTTTAGCTTCTTTTCTTATGTCCAAAAAATATTTGAATTATAGATTTGATCCCATTATAGTGATATTAATAATATAAATAAACTTTGTTGTAACAATAAGTTACCATCAATATTTACATAATGTATTGTTCAAATTTATCAAACTATATATTATTATATTATAATTATGAAGTTTGTTGAAATGTCTAATATTGTTGTGATATTTTTTATGTGTTGTTGTTGTTGTTGTTTTGGATTAAACTTCAAATGGAATAGCAATTTAATGAAATATTAAACATAGGGTTTACTCAAGTTTAATATTGTATTGAAATATAACTGCAGGATTCATGTTACGCCATTTTTTTGTTTTTGTGCTTGTTACTAGAATTGGACAGAAACCTATGCAGTTTGGTCTCCCCTGGGTACTTATTTGGCGACCTTCCACTGGAGAGGGGTGGCACTGTGGGCAGGACCCAAGTTCTCACAGTTCCAGAAATTTTTCCACCCTGATGCCAGATTCATATCCTTCTCACCTTGTGAGAACTATATTGTTACATTCTCACCAGGTAGTGACCGTGGTGATGATAAGAAGCTGATCATTTGGGATATTAGGTGATACATTTGTATTGCATTAATTATACATATTATTTTATAATAACTCCAAAATTACATACAATGCTTTATTTAACATGCAGAAATAAATTTATATCAAATTCAGCAATTTGTTATAGATGGGCAATCGTATTTCATCACTGATTATTTACTACATTGTCTTATATATTCTTATTTAACTCGTATAGATAAAAATAAAATTATTTGATTACATTTATGGCCCAATAGAAATCTGGCTACTGTGTGAAGGCTTTTAGACTGAGGCATACATTTATGTGACATAAATTATTGCCCTTCAATGATGCTCAATGAAACTAGAATGAGCTTTTGGGTCTGGAGAGCTTTGTCGTGAGGTTTTTTAAGAAAGGCGCAAAAAGAGATCTCCTTCCGCGATGCATTGGTAACCACTCCCAGGTAGCACATATCCATAGGCGACGGTAAATGGTGACTGCTTAACATCAGGTCACCCGTCTACTTTTTTGCTACCCTTTAAAGTCATATAAATAAAATGCTTGCTCTAATATGTTAATTTTGTACTGTCTCAATGAAGTATGTTTATGCCACCTATATCACATTTTACAGAATTTTTTAATTTCATTATAGAGGCAAATCAAGTCTTGGAAGCCTTTCTACCATGATGATTATGAAATATTTTTGTTACTTATGGCTTACATTAAGTATGACAAATCTTAGGTATATGATTATTGACAAGAAAGAAAATTTTGTTAAATTATTTGTAGCTATGACTTTTATCTTGACAGTGGCCAGTGAATGCTTTGTGAGCTGATATAAATTTCTGAACTAAAATCTAAAATGGAAATACACTTGTCATCCCTCTGGTACACTTGCACAATTTCCATTCTTTACCATTTATTTATGGGTATATTTGGTTTAATATCTTAATAGTATTTAGGTATTATATACCTGAAAGATTGTCAGACTATTTATATTGCAAGAGTAAATGAAATATTATTAGAGCACTTCAATTTGATACTCTTTAACCACTGCTTTTATTACTGTCATTAGCCATATTCTCAAACTTTACTTTTTCTTTAGAACAGGGCAAGAGAAACGTAGCTTCCCACCACCAGAAGAGTATGTGACATGGCCCATCTTCCGATGGAGTAAGGATGACAGATTCTTTGCACGATTGGGTACTGATATGTTATCTGTTTATGAGACTCCTGGGTTTGGACTTCATGATAAAAAAAGCATCAAGGTGCCTGGTATCAGGTAAGCCTTTATACATGCATTTATAGTTACGTATATTATTAATACTATTATTACATGAGCTAATGGACTTTTTTTTACAAGGGAGGCATATGGGTCAAGTTGTTCAAATTAATAATTCGTTAATTAATGAGGGATATATTAAATACAGTAAGACTCGTAATTTTCAGAGATTTTAGCTGGTCACCTACAGACAATATTTTAGCTTACTGGGTAGCTGAGGATAAGGATGTGCCAGCTAGAGTAACTCTTCTGGAATTACCCAATCGCACTGAAATCCGCTCAAAGAATCTGTTCTCTGTCGCCGACTGTAAAATACACTGGCAGAAGAGTGGGGATTATCTTTGTGTGAAAGTAGACCGATACTCAAAAGTGAAGAAAGATAAGAACGATATTAAGTATTCGGGAATGTACTACAATTTTGAAATCTTCCACATGAGAGAAAAGGAGATTCCAGTAGACTCAGTTGAGATTAAAGAGCCAATTCAGGCATTTGCATGGGAGCCAGTAGGATCCAAATTCTCTATTATTCATGGAGATCCAGCAAATATTTCAATAAGCTTCTACCAAGTGAATACTGGTCAGGCGCCAACATTGCTCAAAAAGTTTGAGAGAAAGCCATTCAACCATCTTTTCTGGTCTCCGATGGGACAGTTCATTGTGTTGGCTAACTTGGGACTTACTGGTGGAGCGTTAGAGTTTTTGGATACTAATGATTTCACCATTATGAATGTCTCTGACCACTACCAGGTATGTAGAGCACAACTTTCACTTTGCATGCGAGTCAAATGTCAATTCATTGAGCTACAAATAACTTGGCTTTCGGTTGTTTGGCTTTGTGTGTGGTTATGACCAATGACGAGTTTTCCTGAATATCAATGGAATAATGAATGAATTTTTAGACGCTTTTTTAAAAAAAATATCATTCACACACACCCCCAGTATGACTCCCTGTGCCGCTAGTGGCTTGGACGTACACAAATGTGACAATCACAAACACCCATGACTCGAGAATCAACTGTCTGTCGTCACATAATTGTTTATTTAGGCCAAGGACCAAACCTTTGTCTAAAGTTATTTTGCTCAAGTAGAACTAACAATACAATTTGATGAATTTTTTTTTATAAATGTTTACACACTCACACCCCAGTATTAAGATTCCTTGTGTTGGGGGTGGCATGGACATACACAAATATGACATTACAAACATCCATGACCCGAAAACAAACATTTATTTGTCACATAAAAATCTTCCTCAGCCGGGAATCGAACCCGGGACCTTCGCTCGGCAGGTAGGTTCACTGCCAACACCAACTGGGCTATGGGGTCTTCAAATAAATTATCATAATTTCCACTATCATCCTACAAGTAGTACAACTAGATACTATTTTATTACTGGGGTGCTTCAAATGAATGTTGTTCTCCTATTCTTTTGTGGTATTATATTTTGTGTCTGTACCATGTCAACAAATCATGTGTTATATCAAACAATTTGTGATACTCTATATATTTATTACCAACAATATTATGGTATTATCAACCAAGGCTTATTGTTTATAGATGTCAGGCATCGAGTGGGATCCCACTGGTCGCTATGTGGTTACTGGCGTGTCTTCACTCAAGTGCAAAATGGACTGTGGTTATTACATTTGGTCCTTCCAAGGGAAGATTCTTAGGAGGTAAGTGTCTATTAGTGTATTATAGTATGATAAAGTTTTTATAGGATTGATCAGTAATTTACCATTACTAGATTAGATAGATAGATAGATTAGATAGATTATTAGATAGATAAAGAAAATATAGAAATTTCTATGATGGTATCCTTTCACATGGAATGAACTGTTTTGGTATGTGACATTTTTATTATGTTAGTGTCTGAAAATGTCATACCAGGATATAAAGGTTACCTGTAAGATACATTGAAACCAACCTTGCCTGCTTTTCATACACTCAACTGAACAACGGACGACGCAATTGACCAAATTACACCTGAATGAGGTTGATGGGATTTGTATCACACAATTTAATACTGCTGGTTGTTGTGTGTGCTAGTTGGGTTTTGTTAATTGCCTAGTAGCTACTATAGTCCCTCTAAAATCAGCCGTATTAGTTGCAATAATTCCAACCAAGTAATCTCCATTAGCAGGGCCACAATTAGCTTTATTATTAGGGGTGTTACCAATATTGGTCCTAACCAACAATGGATGGTTGTCACGCCTATAAGGGTTTACCAAGGCGTCCAGTGGTTAGTTACCAACTTGTGATGTATCTCGATTTTTGGCTATCATAAGAAAACATCGACTAGATTTTCTTGTTGCTGAATGCAAGTTGAATGCATTTCAGTTATTTTATTCTTTCAGAGTGATGAAGGAAGGGTTCGCTCAATTCCATTGGCGGCCGCGACCCCCTTCCCTGCTGACTGAAAAGCAACAGAAGGAAATCAAGAAGAATCTTAAAAAGTACTATTCGCAGTTTGAGTCTAAGGATCGCATGCGAAGCAATAAAGCTAGTAAGGTAAATGGTGTATTTTTTTGTGTGGACTAGCCTAAGAAGCAGTTTTCTTTAATCTGTTTATGTATGATCGCATTTAACATACATTTTAGGTAATATCATGTATGATAAAAATACTTTGATAGTTTTCTTAAGAATAGTGATGTTCACAACATTATTACTAGGAATTTAATTTATGCAAAACTGGTGGCTCTTTCATGAAATTTATATTAAATGAAATTTATGTTAAAATTCTATTAGAATTGACGGAAATGCCATGCTGTAAATTAAAAACATACATCAAAAATATTTTTATGAAGAATTATTAATACAAACTAGATGATTACTTTAAAGACAAGACAAGACAAGACGAGACTGAACATGAGTTAATTAAAAGCCATAATTACTACTAGTAAGTTCTTTCTGTATCTGTTAATAGGAAAAAAGGCTCCTTGTGAGTTTCTTAACACTTCCAGGACCACTCAATGTATGGACTTGTTGAAGAGATGGCGTAGATTGACTTTCAAAGTGCTTGTAAAAACAAACTTCTAATAAATTTTAAATTCATTCATTTCGTTCATTAATAAAATCAATAATACATTTTCAGGGAAAGTAGAAATTTGAACACTATCTATCTCCAAAAATAATTTTAGAAACGGGTGCAGTTCACACTGTGAACACATACACACATATATAAAACAAACTTATTTTTCTTACATTGTATCTTGTGGTGTGTTCCAGGAACTGGTGGCGAAGCGCACAGAGCAGATGAAGAAGTATTTGGAGTACCGCGAGGCGAAGGCGCAGGAGTGGGCAGATCAGAAACAGCGGCGGCTAGCACTCAGGAATTGTGAGTGGTTGCTCCTTATATCTAATAGTAGGGAAATATATGGGGAAATGGAGAATCGAATTTACACTGTGATTATTTTAAATAATTAAAAAGAAACATCATTATCTGGCGTTCCATTCTAAGCAATAATATTAAAATATTAGACTGCTGATTTTCGTAACAGCATTGCACTTGGACTCGAAACAGTAGGAGCAGGCAGTTTAAGAATCTTGTTATCATCCGTGAATATCCTGATTAAGTCAGATGGTCCAGAGTGTGGCAATCTCCAAAACGAAGATCCTGGTGTTAATGATATTGGAATAGTTGATTCATTTTTTACATACACCTCTGCACTTGGATATCCTTTGTTGCAGATGGTATGGACCCACATAAATAGGGCATATAATAATAATAAACACTATAGCCAATATCGATCCGTCACATAAACAACTGCCCCAGTTGGGAATCGAACTCAGCATCCTAGCTTGGCAGGCAGGGTCAGCAACGACTGGGCTAACGGGTCGTCTAAAGCCATGGTTATTAGGAGGACTGGTTGAACTGAAGGATCACCGAATCTCCTTATAGTCTCAACCGATGGTAATTCTCATGATGATCGCATTGTAATTCAAAATTTTTCCAGATGTAGACACGGACGGTCTGGACACAGACCAGACGAATACGGTGGAGGAAGTTGTAGAATTCTTTGTGAAAGAGGAACAAACGGTCATCGAGTAGTCGCCATAGGTGCCCCACGTTGAGGCCGGAGACTCCGGCCTCGTGAGCTGACACGCCGACGAATACGTTCCAGATAAACGCAAAACACCAATAAAGTTTCTTCGTACCGATTACCAATTGTTATAAATATATAGTCACAAACGTTTTATATTCGATAATTCCATAATGTGCAGTTTACGATTTCGGTTTACAAATTATACAATAGGTAATGTTTATAGAAATCACATTAAATTGATATGTTTCAAATGGACAATGGCCTTTTAATTGTAGCTTGTGTATTTTTGTTTATTTATTTTCCTGATTGTTTGTGGTACGATAATAAACTTTTAACACCGTATTATTGATTTGAATTTATGAAGAATACCCAAAGGAAAAATTCATACTTCGATACAAACTCCGGGTAGTATTCGGTTTACCACTGGTGATATTGGGTTGCGTTGCTTTTATTTTAGAGTTCCATACACAACAAACGGAAACCTTTTATGTTGCTAAAGGTGTAGCTGTTCTGCGTCTGATGTATAGAACCCCAAAAATGAAAACAACATCCAATATCGTATGAAAGCCGAAGAAATACATTGCTATTAATATCTGTGATCTTGACAAAACCAGATTTTGTCAGGCTGCAACGTTAATGGTGAACTAAGTTTGCAATTTGTAAGTTTTTACTATACAGTTTTTTGGCATGATCATTTTAGACGCGTACTTGTAACTAGGCTCATAAAAAATCGCAATGTAGTGTTAAACTCGTCAGTTCACGCGTTAAACGAGCCGCTAACTGCGTATGCGCTATGAGCCGCTTCTGTACGTTAAGTGCCCAAATCCTAATTGTAATTGAAACTACATATATTTTCGTTGCAAATAAACTACTTGTCCCCAATGAACTAACCTTAGTTTACCGCAGGCTACATAATAGTATTCCTAGTATGTAGTATGTACAGGGAGTCCAACACAATGAAGCAATAACAGTAGTACGTAACAGTGATAGATTACTGTATTGACCGTTGATTTCCCAGGGGAACTTTGTTTCGAATCCTATACGCAGTCTTGTTAGAAATATCTTTGAGGAAACGTGAGGAACTTACGTACATGACTTCTCCATATTGTTCTCAATGTGAGAACTCTCCTAATCGATATTTTGTCAAATTGGTAGACTATGTCCTATAACTGTCATACTGTAAAATATTTGACTTGTGATCAGAAATAGTATTTTTAAAGACTAATATATTTTTTAATACGTATTTAATTATCGATTGATACACCCAAAGGGATTAAATATATCAAACGTGTTTGGATTCATAGAATATCATCATATTAAAACCCTATTGTTTTTGTTTCACAACTTTAAGTCCCATCGACGAATTTACCACGTTTAAAGATATTAATAGACTGGTGTTAGAAAGATTCAACTAAACTCCTTTGTTTTTTATACCAATAGCCGACTATGTGTAAAAGTGCCACCTGTTAGTAAGAGGTTACTGCTGCGTATAGAGATCGTGACGGTAAAAATATTACAGACGCTCTACTTACTTGAAATCGCTTATAAACAACTCCTCTACACTAACTGACGCGTTACAATGTTGGGTCTCAAAGTGGTAGCTATCTAGGCAGGTGAAGAACCGTGACATTATGCCATCGAAGTTAATCTAGGTAATACCGGGCTCAGTGACCTCTAACAGGTGGGTCTGATGCCATTGCCTCAGCTTGAGCTCAATGATGGACGCATCACCTTACAACCCAAAGTACTTTCTAAGGTCGTATACTAACTACCTGCTTGTAATTAGACCGCGTCGTTAGCATCAAATTTGGCGTCGACCCACGTAATGTGTAAAACGTTAAACAACTTCCAAATGCGTGAATAATAAAACAATAAACTCTGACAAAGTTTCCGCACTGCGTCTCCTTCCAGGCGTTAACCGGGCGATTTATCTGTTTAGTTTTAGATGCTTCTGATGGTCGATTATTCGACTGTATAAAATTGTTCTTTACACTGTGGTAAGATGTTACAAAACTTAATTTTGTTGTAGATAAAATTAATCTCCGTTTATTCTGTACATCAAAATACAACGAGCTTGCCCAATGCTTTGCCAAGGAGGCGATGTATCCGTTTCTTTAATGTATTGCAGAACAATTAAGGGGCAGGTGACAGCTAGGGAGGGGAGCAGGAGGTAGTGGAAAAAATAAAAAGTATAGTGACGTCATTCAAATGTAGCGTGCAGACCTCGTGATGTGAATCACGTGACACAATCTATTCAAGGAGAAAATATATTTTGTACCTACACACATTTCGTCGTGATTCTCAAACATTCAATTAATGTCGAATCGAATACCTTTGAGAAGAAATATAAAAGACATATTTCATTTTACCCGTCTGTCAAGTAAAAAACATAACATAAAAGAAAACACTTATTGGTGCGAAAAATTATAGGTAATACTGACATAATCCAATCAATAATAAATTGATAAAAAGCAACCCATATGAAATGAAATGAAATATTCCATATTTATTTTATTCGAGGTTGGTTTTTACAAACACTTTTCGAACGTCAAACTACGCCATCGCTTCAACAAATCCCTACAGTGAGTGAGTCTTGGAAGAAGAAGCGGCAAGAAACTCCCGGAGTTTTATTTTCCTAGTCACAGTTACAGAACGCACTTAAACTGGCTTAATATTAAACTCATGTCCAAGCAGTCTAATCCTGAAAGTAATTATCAAGTTTGTAATAACCTTTCCGCATAAGAACGCCTTTGACGTGAGTTTTAAATTTACAATATGGCATTTCTGTCAATTGTAATGGAATTTTATTATAAATATTTACACATCTACCCATGAAAGAGCCACCAGTTGTACTAAGTCTGAAATTTGGAATAATCAGTATAGCCTTATTCCTTATTAATTAATACTGTGAACATTACTCTTCCTAAGAAAACTATCAGAGTATTTTTTAACGTAGGTACATAATATTATCTAAAATATATTGTGATGCTACAGTTAATATGTCGATTTCTTAATTCATATTCTTTTTTATCTGTTAATATCCTGCAAATATGTAGGTAATCGAAGTGGTGGTAAGTGATCACAGTCGCTCATTAACTTCTGTAACGATACAAGACATCAAATAGTGGTGAACCCGTTTGTTGTCTAACCTCCCAACTCAACATTGAAAAACGTTACAACATTCACATTTTAATTTTAGAAGGAAAGTGGAATTGATTAAGTAAAGAATCATACCGGCGTACCAAAATGCACAAGTACTTTTGGGGTATTAACCAGGAGGAACTGGTGCAATTACCCTGTCTGTTGGTCTTCAGGCTGAATTACTAATAAAGGAGACGTTCTTTCTTTCTTTGCGTCAATTTGAGTATCCTTTATTCTCATGTTGAATATAATCGGAAAATCATAACTGTCCAGATTACGAAAATGAACTATAATGATTTAAACACAATATAAATTACAATTCCTTCATCATCATTATCACAAGTCATCGACAACATTATGGAAAACTCTCAGGTATTCACGTGATACTCATGCAATGGAAGGAAGTGATATTATTACATACAGTTTATAGTATCAGGCATTACTTTGCGGAAATTCATTGTTATTAAATTAGTATTCATTTTCTTTGCAACAATCCGCAAGCACAATGTATGATGGTATATACTTCTATACATGCATAGAACCTCCCTCCCTCCCACAAAGGAAAACATGCATATGCTTGCGGATTGTTACAAAGTAAATTAACACTAATTTAATTTTTACATACATACTTAACTTATAATCAGGAATAGAACACTAGGAGGAATGGAACTTGGCTATCACTATTTTACAATTAAGTCTATTTGAATCGAATTACAATTAAAATGAAATGTAATTCTATATTTGTTATTTTATGACTTCAAAATATTTCGTGTAATACGAACTTTGCAAGTTTTACTTTTAAAACACTATTTGAGATAAACGTTTGTGAGGGGAACGTGAAGTAATGTGTTCGATGACGTCACAATCCTGTTCATGCTTCATGCTCATAAAATTCTCGTTCAAACTTCGAACTTGCTTCTGCACAAGTTCAAATGAGATGAGTTCACGACTCCAATCGTGACCATGTAAGCAACCGCGTGTTAAATATAGAAATTGCAGCTGTAACACGAACCTTGTATCGTTGTAAGGCTTCAGTGAAGTACATAATAGATATAGTCGATAGCGGAAATTCATTCATTCGGATTGTTGCAAAGTAAATTAATACTAATTTAATACAAAATAGATATGAAAACAAGCTGAAATGTTGAAAAAATTTACCCGCGTCATAATCAGCCGTTTTATTCGTTTTGTGCTATGCGTCTGTAATGATTATGTATTTTTAAAACAAATTATGATCCGTTCCAGCTTCGCACGTATACAATGTTTTTATGAAAATAAGAAGTACGCGTAACAAAAAATAATAAGTATGTTTATTTTGTAACATGTTTCTATTTCTAATGGTTTAGGATGTGCGAAGTCTGTTTATCAACGCAGCAGTTCACCTAAAAGAGAAATCTGATCGAATTAGTAATTGAGCAGAACATTCAAAGTGAAGGTCAAATAATTTTATCGAGATTATCATACAAAAAGATCATGCTTGTTTTTAATGCGCTGGACAATTTATTGTTGTTATTATAATAAAAATATTATTATTATAGAAAATCTATAAACATCTTATGGTTGGTCTTACCAACATAAATACTCTATATTTTATGATCTGTGAAAATTTTCATGTCTTCCGAGGAATATATGTGTTCACGAAAGTTTATTCCACTTCCCTCACCTATCCAACTACCGCCAGCGCTCTCAGTTCCTCAAGTCGATGACTTACGATGGATACCTGCTAGTTTAATGGCTGCGAATGTAATATTGAATTATTTTATAGGTAATGTATAACGTTATTAGTAGGGATGTAACGGATATGAAATTTCGGATCTCGATACAGATACGGATTTTACCGGTTTCGGGAACGGTTATGGATATGAAATTATTTTGGATTATCCGATTGTTTCGGATTGATTTCATTTACGGTTATTAGATTATTTAGGAATAGGAAAAAATATATAATGTATTACAATGTATTAAAAAGTAACACTTTGACTTTACTTGTACGTATTACCTGGTATTACAATCATAGAAAAGAACAATAGCCTTAAAAATGTAATAATAAAAACTGTCCAAAAATGGAGGCGACCCGACTAGTATATCAGCTCGGCCGGCGAAAACCTGGCATAACGGGTTTTTTATAGTCTGCCCCTATCAAAAATTATTCAAAACATTTTTATTAGATTCGGTTACGGTTTCGGGTATATTTTTATTTCGGATATCCCATAGTTTCGATTACGGTTACGAAGCTCCATACCATCCCTAGTTATTAGTATTCAAGGCTTTAAAATATAACAAGACTGTTATTATATTACTTACCCTAAGATTGTTTATTGGAACATAGATCAATCTTGAGTAAACTTTGTCGAAACACTAACTTATAATCAATATATTTACGAAGTGTTTAATACGAGGGTATTACTGTGGATTTAGCGAGCCGCTGATCCTATCGATCGCATCGGGACGCTCACTCATGAATATTTATCGTAAACCTATAAAATTCGTATACATATGTAAATACTTGTATCTGATAGTAATGACATAGTATGGCACAGAAGATAATCGTCACCACGTTTAGTTTTTGTGTTATAATGTTAAATCGACTGATCGGAAAAAGTGGAAATTAGGTAAACTTTTAAAGCTGTGTCGTTTTAATTGTTTTTTTGGTTCTCGGAATGGAATTTTTATTACTCATGTTATTTTTATACTGATTTATCGCTGAATGATGTTCATCGAATTAATTACACGTAAAATTGGCAAGAAAAAGTTTCTTACTGCTTTATTTGAATTGCTTAATTTGAATGAACAAGTTGTTGATAACGCAAATTATTAAGCAATCTAGTCGAGGACCTAATTAAGGTACTGTACCCACAAAGTTAGAAACTTTTACCTTTTCTTAAAAAGAAATTCAATAATATTAGTTAAGATATAAGATAAATTTTATAATATTAGTCAAGAAATAACCAGTGAAGTGAAGTGGAGCGAAGGTTTTTGGGTGTAACGCACTTCATTCGTCTCTGAGTACACACACCCCCTGCTCGTGGTCAATCCTGCTTACAAACGGTCGAAGCTATGGCGTCCGGTCCCTTCTTATAGGTCGTTGGGCTTTGTGTCACCAAGTTCAATCCAGACAGACGTCGTGCGTGATGCTAGAGTCCTTCACCTACATTTCCTCTAGAATCAACCGGTTAAATTATTACGTTTGAGGTGTCTAAGAACCAATTAAAAATAGGTTACTACTTCGTGATTGACAATCCGTCGCTGTTGTCTTCCCATGTCCATGTGCGGCGGAGAACATTTGCGATGAGGTGGTCCGTCTGCTCGTTTGTTGGTTAATGACATAAAAAGGTATGTATAATAAATAACTGCGGCGGTAAATATGACACGAAGCGGGTGTTTGTTACTTATAGTTCCATATTCGTTGCCAAAGCAGTAGGTATGAGGATATTAGACTAGCCGCGGCCATGAACTTATTTTTACCGAGAAACGACGGATATTTATAGTGAAATCATATGATAATGTGCTAGCAACGATGGTATGCTATTTAAGAAGGTATTCAGTTTCTTCGGTGTTATCGGTTATAAAATAGGCGAAGAATTGAATGTATGTATTTAATCTATATGGTTAAAGACGTAGATTACAAATGTTATGTAACATTATATGTATATATATTTCCAGGCAAACATTTACAACTCATATTATGGAATGGTTTCTGGCTGAACGTATTTATGCCTAAGTGAATTAGAAAAAAAGAGTGAGGGTGGAGTTTACATTTCCAATTTAGGAAAATATCTTCTGTTAATTTCTTATATTTTCTCCTTTGGGTACTACTAACGATATAGTTTTTCTGAAGTTCTTATTATTATTATTTTAAAGAATGGTAATTTTATTAATCTATATTCACTCGTTATTCGCAAATATATACATATTTATAAATTATATATGCTAGCGCGCCTGTCACTAGACTAGTTCTCACTTTTGTGTGATTGGGAGCCGGTGCTGAGGTAAAGATTTGGATTTACATAAATCTATTAAACGGTGTCATGAATTTGTCGGTGTAGGGATGCAAACAATATGAATTATGTTTTGCAAAACAGGATATTCTATGTACATGTATAATTTGTTCTAGTAAACAATTTTAACGGGGTCAAATGTATACATTTTTTATTATTTAAAATTTACAATGTGGCTTTGTTATTGATATATTTCAAAACATTTATTTTCTAAATCTAAGTCTGTCTGTCTGTCTGTTATGGTTATACGAAAACCGCTGAACTAACAAGTTGTATCATGAAATATTTATAGCTTATTTTATGGATATATAAGATACTTTGTAACCCGAGTAATTAATCCGTTCCCACGAATAGAGATAAAAATTAGTGCAGTTCAGTTAAGAAGTATTTTTTGCAGTTATTGTTATGAATAAATATGTTTCTAATTTAAAGAACTCTACCGATACTTAAAAAGATATAAAGGAGTCAACATGAAGCGCCTGATTAAAAATAACAATGTTTTGGTGTGGGTACAATTTATTAACATAACTATTGTTTCTCGAAACGAAGCAAGAGCGTTTTACTAGTATGAACATAAAAATGATATAAACTTTTAGCCAACGTAAATTATAAACTATTAGAATGAGCAATGCACAAAATTAAACAACGTTGCCAATTTTGCGGTTAAAATGTTTACGTTACAAAATTTGCAGTTACTTTAATTATTGCAGTTAAAATTTTACAATGTTTCTTGTGAAAAGTCAGGGTATTTATGTTTAGTAACAGCTTTTTTTTATGTTAATAGCCGACAAACGAGCAGACGAGCCACCCGATGGTAAGTGGTCACCGACGCCCATGGACATCAGCAAGACCAAAAGTATCACTGATGCGTTGTCCGCCAGAAAATGAGAAGAAGGTTTGAAAGCAAGAAACTGCGAACAGGTGACAGGGGGACATATTTTTAGACGATCGTACAGTCTAGTAGATAGTGACCATGGGAGACGCTGGGTGCTGGGTTTGATACCCGGTCGGACTAAGTTGTTTTGTAACAAATAAACATTTCTCCTCATGTCTTATTACGTTATTTTAATGTGCTTGTGTATGTCATTATGACTGTGTGAGCTTTTATTGTTGTTACTGTATAGTATGAACCATTGCATTTAACGTAGATTACATACATAATTTCTATTATTGTCTAGTATCCGCCTTCGCTTCGCTTGGGGTTTATACCTAAATGTCAACCAGTTTTTTCAGTTATTTTATAATGATTTCATGACTTCATCATATACTTAAATTTTTCTTCTTGATTACTCTATCTATTGGTAATAATAGTATGAAAATCCGTGCAGTAGTTTTTGACACTTAGACAGAAATTGATATTTATTGCGCAAGGATACCGGACTTTTTAATAACCATATTTTATCGTTATTTAGTAGAAACTAAGTTTAAAATAATGTGCAAACCATAAATGGATGAAACTGACTTCGATGAATAAATTTGTCAGTATTGTTTTTTAGGCTTACCAATTCGCACTGGTCAGTGTGATAGCTTCTCATCTTCCGACAGTTCCTATCCGTAGCTATAGCCACAAACTATCCCCTGTTATTCTGGGAGAAAACTAGAGTCCAACAGTGGGAAGACTATGGTGATGATACCCTTGATATGAATATAAATTGTCACTATAATATTTAATACTCAAAAGTAGATTTACGATATAACTTGTTCTCATTTATTTTATTTATTTCAGTTCATGAAGCCCATAATACCTAAAAAAAAGTTATTTAGTTATAAATTTATATTGATGTATTTTATATATTACCTACAGTCTAATATATAAAATACATCAATATAAATTTATAACTAAGTAACTTTTTTCGGCGAAGTGAGACGCGCGTTCAGTGATTCGGGCAGGTCGTTGATTCGACGGCCCTCACGAAATATGATCCCTTTTGGCCTGTTAATACATTTTCATAATAATTATTTACCTTTTAAATAACATATTTAATTATTGATATTAATGTTTCTCTAATGATATGTTAATATATTTTATATTCGAAAAAAATAAGACAATATGAACACTATTTATTTTTATTGAATCAATATTTCGAGTATTATTTTATACTAAACTTGTGGCTTGAACTGTTCTGTAGAAACCAAGCCAAACTCTGTGCCTGCGTCTTTCTTTTAACTTGACTATGGGTCAATTCTTATATCGTTTAAAACTTCGCTAGTATATTGTTTCAAGAAAGTTAAATAGAATACTCGTATAAATAACGATCTAAAATAACGTACTGTTTCGTTTAGAGAATTACTTTAGTAAGCTACAGAATTAAATTATTGTTTAATATAGTTTTTTTGTCTACCTATCAAAATTTTTTAATAGTTTAAAATGAGAAAATTTTAGGAGTCATATAATACTCGTACATAGTGTGCGTCAGCTGAATTCGGAAGGGTCAGAACTTTGCACAATAGTTCAAGTTCCATGTACGTTAACATCCAACAGTCAATAAGTGGATTTATTGATGAATGTTAAGTATTAAAATAAATGAACGCTTTTATATTTCCTTATTTCTTCGACCACTCATATCATCATAACATCCTCAAATACATCCGAACTCATATCCATATGTATGTGTATCCAAGCTACCCGAAACCCTGAAAGTATGCGTGTTTGCGGTGATGCCAGTAGTTTTAGCAGCATTGTCGAGCATAGCGTGGGCGTATAATCGTTTAACACTTTTAATTAATTGTTAGCAAACACTTTACACCGGGCAAACGAAACAAGTAACAGATCCCAGTGCGAAGGAACCGATCACTTCGACCGCAGAATGTAAACTGTGGCTCCATCCGTCGTCACTCCACTAGCTAGGCTCTGTTGTAGTACAATGTTAGCCGAGTATCGACGTCATCGCGGCGGTGCTGCCATCACTCGGATATCGTGCTGAGTTTCGTTTCACGTCTATATTAATGACATATCTCCGACAAATGTAATATGTTTAAAAATGTATGAAATCTATATCATCTAAGAGAAAATGTGTATTTCTACGCCACTTATATTTGCTAAAATTACAGCGTGCACAACTTCTGTAATATTTCTTTCAAAATAATGATATTCACATTAAGTACCGTAATTCCTTTGATTTATGAGGGATTTCTTTCGCCAGCTCCCTCATATTTATAGGCGGCCAGCTAAAAGATACATTTATCTTTCGAACACTGACACGATTTTTTAAATCTATTAAGCAAAATATATTTATCAGTCAGAATATATTCAACGGCCTATTCTTGTCTTTTCTTTATCCAATAATCCTTATTCTTTACGTTGAACTTAGAAAATTCTGCAGTAGGCAATCTTTCAAAAAGTGAGTCATTTATAATTTTCTAAATCGAATCTTGGCCAATCGGACAGATACGGTGACTTTCTTTTTTTGTTATTATTTTACAATATTACATATTTAATTCTATCGTCACATTTTTAGCCATATATTTAACAATGAAGTCTATCTGTTCAATGTTTATTGTAGTATCTAATTTATTGACGGTGTTAATATGTGCATATATACTTAATTCTTATATCACCTTGGTCGATATTTGGTTTGCCAAAGGTTGATTGGTAGAAAATGCTTTGAACATTAAGGCCGCTTTTTGTACCATGTTTCGTGGTTATAACAAAGAATAAATAGATAAACAAGCTACACCACACATTGATCCGAAAATGTACGATATAGTTATTATTTGCAACTACACGATCTTTGCATAAGGTAACTAAAGTAAAACCTACAGTCACGTTATCGTCGAGACACTGGTAGGAAGGCAAACTTAAATCATTTGCAATGCCGCAAGAAATCTACGCGCATTCTATTATGCTAATAAATTCGCTGGATTTTAGTTTGCGGCTGTAAGAGGTTCTATTCATCGTTGAGTGAAAGCCAACCTGCTTTGTTTCTAATGCTCTATTAACAACGAACGAGGCTAGGATCTTTGGTATTCTAGCACGCTGCTAAGCTTTTTAACTTGAGGGGCTAGCTATCACCCTCAATTGAGAACCAATCGCGAAATGTTTTGTTTCAGTAGCAAGCAATGTTAGAGATCCAGTTTAAAAGTTGGTGCTCTACTTCCTTCTTGGTCGAAGACGCTTCGGTGATGTTATGATATGAGGTATGCTACTTATCTGGATTGTCCGTTTGTCGGCTATTCACATAAAAAAAAAGCTGGTATTGCAGCATTAGTAGACGTATTTTACTTATCACCAGCGAAAAAAAACAAATAAAAAAGAAGTAAGCATTATTGTATTGTGTTAGGTCACGCCTTGATCTTTACACATTAACAAGTGATAAAACCATGTCAAGAAGATTGTTCTCAACTCATTAGCAGTCAACTGGTCCTTCTCAAAATTAAGGAGGTTTGGAGGTAATTAAATCAAGCTGCTAGGTTCATGTTGTGCTTAATAGATGATAGGGTCAATGGTTTTCCTTCTTTCTTCTTCTCTCTTGGCCGACAATGCATCAGTGATGCCTTTAGCGTCACTAATGTCCATGGGCGACAGTGACCATCAGTAGACAGCCCGTCCGCTCGTTTGACGGCTATTGATATAAAAAAAGGTAATATATTATTCCTATTAACAAAATTGACATTACAATTTAATATTCATCATTAATATATTTTTTTATTTTAAATAGAAATTTGTACACCGTAAAAATTATACATTGTGAACTCTAACTAAACTAGAATTAAGATCTTTTGTAATCCCAATTTTTTAAATAAATATTTATTCATACATTCTTATACCTTACTGGCTCACTCAAAATTTGTTATCTTTACTTCTCACCATGTCCGATCACGGTTGACACAAAGCGTCAGTTAACGTGTTCATAGGAAGATTTATATGACTTTAATCTTCTCGCAGGCTCCAGCTTTGTTGCGAAAAGCGTACCCAAGCAACGTTTCTCAAGAACATTTATCTGTAAGAACAACCATTAAATGCATATCTTTGGGAAGTTTCAGGTCGATTAAGGAGTCTTCAGTATCCCGCAAGAGGTATTTTTAAACAATCGTGCAGACCTCTCGTTAATCTGTTTAGCGCAAAGTTGCGGGTTTGATTCCCTGTCAAGTATGATACTTAGACATTTAGTAGACTTTGGTATAGACAGATAAATTTTTGTATTCGTCTCGGTGAGCTTAATTGCATGTCAATGTTACCCAAATCTGGGTTTAGGGTGTCTAGGGAATCCAAACGTGGTACTGAAACTAAGGGTGATAAACTACAAAAATTCAAGACGTGAGTATTCGAGATACCAACTCTTCATCCAGGACAGGTAAATTTAAACATTTTGATATGTATGTATGGCAAAAAAGTCTTGAATTCTAGTTTTTCAGGCGTCTGAAAGAGCGCATGAGCGTAGCGCGCGGCGTCGTTTGCCCATTCAGATTCAGCCTTCAGTTCGTTTGAAAACCGACTGCGGCCGCACGCAAGGACGCTGGCGCGCTTTCCGAACGCTTTGACATAATATATTACGTTACTTACCTATACGACAGAGTAAAGTGTTACGTGTGGAAAAAAAGTTTTAAAAACCGAAAATTGGGAATATCGTGATTTTTTAGTACAATTTTATACGACTGTTGCGTTACGGTGTTGGAAGTTAATTGTTGACGTCTGATACGGTAAGATTTTATAATTTTTATACTATTTTTGTGATATTAAATAATGATCATTCATCGCGGGTTGGACTGTCAATATTTACCTGCCATTATTAAAAATATATATATTTTTTAAAGTATCAGAACAATTAGTGCGATTTAGTTAAATGTTCAGTATATTCCCTATTCTATTTGAATTTAGTTACAAACTTTATAATTAAGCACAAAAGCAATAAAAAATTGCAACACAATTAATGTTGTACAATTACTGTTATTAAAATAAATGTCCTATACATATGGCATATTACATTTTTCGATCATCCGATATCCTTCATCGTGTCCAACCTTGTGTTGTCGCAGTCAAGTTCGTTCGCGATTTATGAATTGTAGATCTTTTTAATTTACACGTCGTTATTTCTATATAAAATTAGGTCTCATTTCGTTTTAATTGAAGCCGTGTGATGTGCGAAGTTACGAGGGTGAAGCGCAATCTGTCACGGGAACTGTGTCACGGGACTCACGGGTCGGTGTTTTGTTAACAATTAAATTTTATTTTTATTGTAAAAACTGTAAAGTTAATTGTTTTGTAAGTGTAACAATCGAACTTACGAAAGAGGGTTATCCTAATAGCGATTGCAAGGAACAACATTGTATACAGACGGAATAAGTTGAAAAAATACGTAAAAAATAATAACCACGTTTATAAAACTAAAAAACTCATAAATAAAGCAAAAAGCTTTTCAAATACTGGGTGTACTTGTAAAAAAGAATGCAGTTAGTAGAGAAATTTGAAACATGTAGAAGAAAATTGATCGATGTATTTAAACAAGTAAATATTTTAATAAAATAACCGACTTCGATTTGAAGAAGGTGAACTTCTTGGTTTCATCTCCTATTTTTCGTCCTCAGGGGAGGCATTTTGTCTTCAAATTTAAGTGAGATCAAATGAGACGTGTATTCTCTCAAAAAAACAAAGAATTTATCAAATCGGTTAATAAACTTATTAAATAAATTTGTAGACTAGTCACGTAAGGAAGGTTAAATAGTTTTAAAAAACATTGTGAACAAGATTCCAACATGACCCATTAGCTATAATGCTACATCTCACAAAGTATACGCTAATGTTTTTGCTTTAATTGATAATGAATTTAATTCTTAATCAATTAACTCACATTGTAAAGAAGTCTTTGAAATTGTAAATTCAACCACATTTCTTGCCATTACTATTGATTCACGATTACAACGGAGTCCTTATATTGGAACCTTGTCAGGGAGACTTAATTCCGCTGGTTACGCTGTTAAGAAAGCGAGGCTCCTCAGTGACGTAAAAACAGTAAGATTAGTTTATTTTAGCTCACAGTTGCTCAGTGTTCCTTCAGTCAGTCAGTGTTATGGTCTGTTATTGTGGGGCTCAGCTGCTAATATTGAGTCGATTTTCGTATTACAGAAACGAGCAGTACGCGCCATTTTAAAACCTCAGGGCTACTACGGACTTGCTTAGAGATTCATTAAAGAAATTAATATATTAACGGTTGTTTCACAGTATATTAAGTATAATATTTTATGTACATTAAAAAAATACTCTGATATCTTTCTTAAGAAGAGTGATATTTATCATATTAATACTACGAATAAGGCTAAATTTATTGTACTATATTTCAGCTGCTATATGGGTATTCATGGGTAGATAATAATATGTAAAATATAAGTAATAATATTCCGTTAAAATTGATGCAAATGCCATACTATAAATTTAAAAGTTCATGTCAAAAACATTTTTAAGAGGAAAGGTAATTATAAATAAGATGATTACATTAAAGGTAAGACTGATTGAACATCAGTTTAATATATAGCCATAAATAGTAGTAAGCGCCTTTTAACTTTGTAACTGTGGATAGGAAAACAATCTCCGAGACCACTCATGGTAGAGATTTGTTGCTGCGATGACGTTGTTTGACTTTCGAAAAGTGTTAGTAAAACCAGCTACGAATTAATATTATTTCATTCATTCATTCAATTTTATTTATATTCGTGGATTCCATCTCATGGTGGTTGAACTCTTGTATGATTTAGAAGATTGAATACAAATGCGATACCGGATTTTACCGTGAAAAAATATGCTGAAAAAATTGGGTGTCATTCGGTGAATTGTTTTTCGATAATTACAGATATAATGACATTTCATATGATATTCCATCAATTTGGTCTCGCTGGAGAGGCGTGTAAAGAGGTTCATTGGTGACCCAGATCTGCATGAAACCTATGTACAAAGCTTTGAACACGAGCGCAGGGTTGTCAACCTTTCAGTCTTCGATAGGGTGCATTTTGAAATTTGTGCGGAGGAATTGTACGAAATAATTCTCCCATCGCCGTTCCTCCATCGAACAACCCGACGTATGGCTAGTTTTCATCCTTATGTCGTGAACATTCCGCCCGTGTGGACGACGCGGTTTGCGTAGTCTTCCGCCATGCGCACTACAAAGGACTAGAAAAGCTTGCCCACGTCAGTGTTCCCTACACATGATGTGGGAGTCTTCAAGAGGACAGTGAATAGGTTTTTCATATGCTAATCCATTCAATATCTTAGATATCATCACCACTTACCATCAAGTGGGATTGTTGTTACGCATATTTAGACGTTGAACACATGCATTATATCAAAAGATACTACATAATGCATTGTTACATTCAACGAATCAGGCGCGTAACCGCTAGACATTAGTAATACACCTAGGGATGGGTCATCTCTACCTTTAACGAGATATCACTTAAAAAAAAAATTGTGCATATTAATTGAGTCTATATATCATGCATATTGGCTTAAATTAACATTTGTATCTAATCAATGCAATAGGTTTAAGAACAAGAACATAACTGATGCGAGTATAAAGAATATGCTTATACGGAAAGATATTGTCATATTTTACTACTTAGTTATCTAGCATAATTTACTAATATTATATTAAAACGTGGTATTTTGATAACTCATACCGTGGTTATCCAACTTTGGTCGTTAGACCACCCACTTAGGGTAAGAAGCATTTGTGATAGAATTCGAATGGATCTATTAATCTTGTACACCTCTATCGTTTATACCCTTAGGTGGTCAGAATACTTTATTATACAAGACGAAATTGGTGAGTTATTGACTTCCCACTCGCATACGCCATTCATTCATATTAAACGCAATCTCAAACTTCCTATCATACGGATTATTGCAAAAACAATCGGTTAATATTTTTAAAATATTTAAAATAATAATGACTCATAAATCCTTGTCTTATCCAATCCGTACATAATGATCGATTTAAGTTAATAATAATTATTTTATCGATTTATTACTAGGAAAGAGATGGCCAAAGGACGTGGGATTCAATAAATTGAAAGTTGGATGTTGAGTGGATGCTTTGACTTTCACCACGGTTGTATTGTGATTGCAAAAGTAAAATTACGTAAATAAAAAAAATGTTATAACTCGTACCTAATGGGCGTATTTATTGAGAAGTCGAATTACATGGCTCTTATTATTGAATGCATTCCAAAAATGTAGAAGTCGACTTTACTTATCAGTTCAAGAATAGGACAATACTGCAATTAGCTCTTTGCCTGTATATAATAAACCATTCAGGACCAAAGGAACAACGACAAAATATTTATGAAACGCAATCTTCACTGTTCGATTCTACGTTCGATTTAAAGCAACATTCAACCATGTTTTTCATGTATCTCTAAATATTACGGAGCTCTAAAAAAGCTTGATTATGTAGAAATATGAGTCTGACTTTATTTTATTCAAGTTTTGATCCAGAAATCTCCAACAATCTTATTTTGTAAACATGAGCATTCAAAATGCTATATTGAAAAGTATAATATTATTAAAATCCGTTATTGACTGATACAGAATACACAACAATGCTAGAATAACAATGGGACATGAAACAAGAGTGATTAATACACGGCTAAGGCCTTATAAATATAAAAGTGTTAAACTTTTTATTTATGTTACTAGTAAAAACTTAAAGCTATTAGTAACTCTTTTTTCTTTTTGTTTTCCAGGACAGGATATAACAATCTTAAATAACAAAAGTCTGTTCAGTGCTGAATCGTTTAAGTCTTGAGTTTGGGTTTAAGGTTAATCGTAATAAGTCGTACGTAATATATTGTACACTGCCCCAAATAAAATCCGTCCGAAATTATGAACTTAGTGAACTGGGAAATCGTATCATCCTACGTTTATTTAGGTTCATTGATTTGTTTCAATGGAAGTTGCAGAGAAGAATTAAAATACGTATGTATGTCAACGATAACCAGTGCCATGGATATGTCGAAGAAAATAAGCGATAGTCAAATTTCATGAAAAGTACCAAAGTAAGACGCGTCGTTTAGTGCGCTGTCCAAGAGTTAACCCTCTGCGAACATGAAAAGATTAGGTAGCTGCTTAAGAATTCTTAACCGCAATTATGGTGTTGAAGAAAGATCTTGAACCACATCCAAAGAACTGGAGATTGATTATTGTCTGTCCTAAAGGATAGATTGCGATAAATCGCAAGAAAACGAATAAGGCATTTTGCAGCGAAGCGTAGATTCCATCGATTGCCTTATCGTGCAAGGTAGGGTGATAGGCGCTGGTTATCGCAGGCTGTCACCCCTGGTCGCTCAAATAAAACCTGCGTTGGGTAGCCCCTTACATCAGTATACCAGCACAGTAATGAGATGCAGTGCAGCAGGAGGTATTATTTATTATATGATGTCCACAATTATCCGATTTACGTACGAGGAAGAAAAGAACAATCTGCTTTTTAATATCTTTATTGAGGTACCTAATGATATAGAGTAAGTATATTAGTTTATCTTACCGGCTCCAAAATGTATTTAAAGTTTTCATGTTTATTCAAATTTAGTCAAGCACGTCAAGGAGTCTTCGGAGAGATTTAGTTTATCAAGGGAAATTTGAGGCACAGACGCTACACAAACTAGATAATGTTATCTTTATACAAAGGTCCATTACTATTTCGTAGAATTAAGTTGTCTGTAGGATGTGGCGTTACTAAGAACACTATGATTTTTTAGAAAGCATACAAGCATGAGTGACATATAACATTTAATTAGTTTAATAAATTAAAATATTTTAGCTCGTTTCGTAAATTAAAATTACATAAAATTTGTTTGCTTTTATAAGTAAAATTAAAAGACATCACAGTACAGGACGTCCCTAACACATGCAAAAATCTTTATAATAATATTTATGACTAGCAAATGCCCTCGCATCGCTTCGGAAAAACTACCTTACGCTTAAAGATAGCATCTGAATTTTTCTGGGTTTTTCATGTTTTGTGAATTACAAATACATGTATTAATTCATAACTTTTTCATTTATGGATGGATTACAATGAAACAAACTTTAAATTTTAAATGACGCTTACTGTAATACATTAGTGAAAACCAGAATGAAATCGGTTAAGCCGTTTCTTAGATTAGCGGAAACAAACGCACAGACAAACACACAAACAGAAAAATTCTAACAACTATTGTGTTGGGTTCTATTGGGTTAATAAAAACCCGTAATAATATTTTTTCTTATATATCGTTCATGTACAGAAATCGATCAGTTAGAATTTTATTATTAGTATGGATAAGGCATCAATAAGCCACTTGTTCTTACTGTAATATAGTATCGTACAGCGTTTATACATATAATAAAGAAAGAAAAATATTCGTTTCGAACGACGTCTAATGCTTAGGTTAAATTGAATCGCGAATTGGACAAGACTCGGCGTTTCCAAATTGTTCGTTTTGACGATGCCTCGCTCGACCATTCAAATATAAAAGTAATTGTCAATATTGTCAATAAAACCATGGTAAGCATATTAGCCAAAAAAGTAGTATAAAAAAAATTTAGTCAATTCCTACTTAGGTCAAAAAAAAAGTTACTTTTTATTAAATAATTACAATTAATATAAGTGTATATAAATTTATATTATGCTAAATATCATATACGAGTATAAGAGAATTTTTTTCTCCCTCTAAAATTTATTAATTAAATTTTAATTAATTAATTAGTATTTTAAACAAACTGTATTAACATGATGTGGCATCTAGTGCAAGTTTATAAAAATGTATTTGAACTTGAGTGAATACAAAAAAAAGGATTTTATTAACGATTGAAAATTTGAACAGGATATATAAATATATATGGGGGGGGGAGTGTAAACTAATTGTGTTCATAATTATTCTATTCAAAGTGGTAAAAAGTGCTGACCTGTATCCCAAGAAGGAGTATCGGATACGACGGCGGACTGTGGTCAGCTCGTCGGTCAAGAGCCCGTCTTGACGTCACATTTCGTACCAACGTTATACATAACACGAAGTTAATACAGAATGAGGTATTTTAGAGAGTATTGTTCACAGTCTAGTTACAGAGTTACTAAAAATTATTGTCAATTTTTTTTTTATTTGGAATCCAAATTATTTTATCTGATATAAAAGTGACAGTAACAGCTGTTTGAAAATTCGAGATATAATATAGTCAAAATTGTCTCTTAAACTTAGTTACATATGCAGTCATTACTCATCATATACAAAATTTATTTGTTTATTACTCGTCTTATGTAAGTCTACTCGTATGTAAGTGAAAGGAGGACTTACCTTAATAAAACATTAATTTCCCATAATTATTTTGTACATCCTTTGTACCATGTTCCTGGTTCGCCTAGACTGTATTATAAATGTATGTCAAGGACTCACTTGCGGCCGTCGGTAACTTCAGAGCTTCAACCAACCTTTGAGTGCTGTGACGACTTCTCCTTAAGCTTTTACTAAGATTTATTTACCTGGCATTACTACGGTGTTCTAGTGAGTTTCATTAATTTCCCGTTCACTTTTAGGTGACATTTGTATTTAAAATGTATTGGCTAATTGAAATTAGTTAAAAGCAGTATATATCTATATCTATAATATTATATAAATCTGTTGAGATTTTTGTGTATATCTCAAGATAAATCAAGATAAATCACTCACAGATTAGAACACCTAAGTCTTAGGAGGGACATCGGCTGCCTCTGTGTGTTCTACCGCCTTTACAACGGTGAGTGCTCCGAGGAATTGTTTGATCTGGTGCCTACTTCGCCCTTCTACCACCACACCATTCGCCGAAGAAGGAATTTTCATCCACACCGACTGGACTTGTGGAGAAGCACCACGGTCCGATTCTCAAGATCTTTTTTGGCAAGAACGCCGAAGTTGTGGAAGGAGCTTCCTTCCTCGGTATTCCCGGTGCGCTATGACATGGGGTTCTTCAAAAAAGGTGTAAAAGGAGCTCTCCTTCAGAGCCGGCGTTGCATTGGCGATTCCCCTGGTGTTGCCTTTGTCAACAGGTGACGGTGACCGCTTACCATCGGGTGGCCCATCCGCTTTTACGTCGGCTCTTCAAGCGATAAAAAAAATCAAAAACGACTTAACCGATCTTAATGAAAATTGGTATGTAGTGAAAACACGTGATTGTACAGATTTAGACTATATAAAATGTCAATTAACTTAGTCAAGTCTAATCAAGGCAAAAAATATTAATTTTTAATATAATTAATTGTCCAACCCGAACGAAGTCAGATAGGGTCGCTAGTATATTAATATCTTCCAAATATCATTAGGGGAGTTTATTATTTTTCTTAGGTGGTTTTCTTTTCATTTCGAGCCCTGTCCCTCTTGATGTGATTTACCTTATAACATAATATTGTAACATAAGAGCCATAAATATTCTGTTGGGAAGTAAATTCATTCAAGATGGATTTAAAAATTCTTTTTTTTTTAAACTGACCTTTTGTTTTGTTTAATCTAGAAATATTGAAAAATATTCAGTATGGTGTATACAAAATTACACCAATTTTTTTCCTTACTGTGTTTAATAATAATAATCATAATAATAAAAATGATATTCTTTGATTCAATGTAAGCTGATGTGAGCTTTTCAGTGACGCTTGGGTCTGTTTGAATGAGATTTGATGAGTTATGCACATAATTAATGGACGCCTGGAGATTTAATGTTTTGAAGTAAAGTTGTGCTAAGGGGTTTCTATCGCGATTTCTTCTTTTCATTACAATATAACTTTTCGGAACGGTCCAAGTAGAAGCAAAAAAACTAGCATAAATGATGAATGAATTTTGAAGTTGAAACACAGCGAAATTTGGACGGTATCCGATGATCTATATTAATAATTTCGACATTATCGTGCTTGTGCCGAATACATATGAAAGTGATCCTCTATTTTAGCGCACAAATTTTCTTCATCGTACATCCTCCATTACGTAGCACATTATTCTTCAAGTGAGGGTCTGGTGTTTTTAGTCCCTTCTGGATTATTTACGCAAGAAGATTTTATTTTTAAATTTAGTCGCGCCGTGCTATTCGCAATTCAATCATGCACGTCTATCAGGTTCGGTATACTGTATAAAATCGTGAATAAGAATGAGATAAATATACAATACAATATGTTGTTTACCAACATTTGTTTATTGAATTGTATTTGTTGAACTGCATTATTCTGCATCGCAATGTGTGTTTTGCTCCACGTATTTTAATTTTTATGGTTTTGGAAGTACAAAAATATGGTTGGTAGCATTTTTTTTGTTTTTAATAGACCAAAAACGAGCAAACTGGCCACCAAATAGTAAGGGCCGATTGCTCTTAGGCTTCTGTAACACTAGAAGTATCGTCAACGCATTGTTCGCATAGATTCTTTTTGGTGGACGCGCTTGCTACCTGCTTACTTTTCACTTAAGATAGTAAATCTTAACACCATGCAGGGGTACAGTCTGGATAAAACTGAATGGTACGAAGCCTGGTGGACTTCAATGGGGTGAAACAGTCGCAGTTGGCTCTTCCGTTAATCCGCAGAGTAAACGAGAAGGAGAGGTTGGTTTAAATTCAGTAAATTACACCTCAAATCAGCCGCCCGTTGTTCTATTCGCCTGAGACAGATTTACAGCAGCTGCTTACTCAGTCGTGAATAAAGTTGCTCCAATCGCATCGTGTCATAGTTGAAGAATCCTTTATACTTCCAGTTATTACAGGAAGCATCTGTTACCGATTTCAAATAACACTGTGATTTTTTAAATCACATAACGATTGATTATAAGGAAATCTAGATTTCTCACCGTCTCCAAAGTTTGACTGGGCAAGAATACTATTACGCATTTTGTCCGTCCATTTTAAATATTAAAATCATTTTACTTTTGAACGTTGCCTTAGTTATGTCTACACTTCGAAGTACACATTATTTTAATACAATTATGCTTTACTCATATTCAAAAAGGCAAACTCTTGTATAATTTTATTCGTTTGTCAAAGGGGTATCCTTTAGTCCATGACGTTGCCCAAAATAATCGAATTTATCTGTTTAAATATGAAGCAGAAAGCTAAGCACCGTAGGGATATGTAAAAAGGGTCGTGTCGGCGCCCGGCTTCACCAATGCCATAGAACACGTGTCGATTATACACGGCTGTGCGGAAAATTGGTGGAAATGTTATGAACACTTTTTTTTTAAAGTAATAGTTAACACACGTAACATAAATTGTTAAAAAGCATGAGTTTTTGAATGTAGAATATTCAAATGAGAGCAAGATTTTATATCTAAATTTGGAAAGCATGTTGGAGTACGGGGGTTTTCTCGTTAGCTTCTCTGCCAGCTAGGTAGCTGAATTACATATCTAAATACGATCTGTAACATTTTATTTGCAGCAACTACTAAGCTCTGACATTATCTTATAATCATTAGTTAGTTTAAATCACACTCGTAGCTTAATATTCCAAATTTTACGGAGAAATCTCCTAAATGTGCATTCCTTTACTAATACAAACTTATCACAAATATCTGTAGCTAAGAAGTATTCAACCAAAGTAAACCAAAAATGGCTCCATTACGTTTTGAAATTATTATGAATATATGATTTGAATTTCCTTGCCATTTCTGTCCGATTATACAGTTTGTTATGTACAACCAATTTCGCAGCTTTTAGATTCCATAACGAGCATTTACTTTCCGATACAAAAGCTATGAGTAAGTCGATCAAAACTTCCTTTAATGAATATGAACTGATTTATAAAAAAGTATTTTATGTACGATTTTTTTTAATATTATCGATCGAATTAATTGCATTTATGGTAATAAATTAACGTTTCTAATTCACAGAACTACAAAAATACATTGACATCAACGCAGGTACCATTTGTAAACTCTGAACTAATTATTTTCTATTTCATTAACTATTTTCTATGAACGTTCTAATATGAGACTGGTTTCCTACAGTCACACTTTCAAAACAACGTGGTGGCATCTATTAACAAAATCCTTCATTTATCTGTCCTTATATTATGATGCTGGATCGTTTTTAAGTTGAAAAGTATTTCACGAATAATTTAACAATATTTTGATTACAATAGCTGGTCTTAATATATGTATATGGCTGGTTTAACTATTGTGGACTCGCTACCTTCTTGACCGCAACAGTAATGCCGCAGTTATACTCGTAAATGTCCATGAGTGGTGGTTACCATTAACTTACAGGGTACGTCAGCTCATAGACAGCTATTAGCATAGAAAAATTTGTTATCATGTATACTTGGGTATACTGTGGCATAACCTCAATTCATAAGTTTCCTTGGTACAATTGACATATTATGTAGTTCGGAGTGTACTTTGCTACACTACAATAGTGCGAATTGATGGAGTAAGCAAATGGAGTGGATTGCGTAAGTGGCCAAACAAATTGACGTCGTCGTGCTGCAAGGAGGTCTCCGACGTAACAGAACGATTTTTGTCATGCTCTGATTGCTCCTGTATCTGATTGCTCCTGACATGCTCTCCGAATTCCGAAACTTTTCAATAAATTTTGCCACTAACCTATCGAATTACGACCACGTTAGACTCAGCTGGTCACGGTTGACCCTGGCTGTTGGGCTAAGAGCACTTTTGTGGCCCTGACCACTTTTTTATTATTTATTTAATAGCATTCTCTACCAGTCACCTCTGGGTGCTGGTGAAAAGATTTGCTAGGTGAGTACTTACCAGCACGCATCCCGTGTTCTTGTTGATCGGCCAGTAATATAAAAAGAAATTATCGCCGTAGTTCAGTGGATACCCTAATAAATAGGATTTTTCTACCCTTTTGATAATTCTATAGGCGGCACAAACCTGTGAGCGTGTGGATCGATTCCTCAATAATATTGGGATATATTAATAAATTTAGTTGAAAGATGGGGAGAACACGATATAAGGAAAAATTTTATATGGAAATGTGCCTGATTTATTTTTGACATATTTTAATAATGGTCCTCGATCTCTTCGACAGTACCTAATGCGATTTACATTATCGCGTCCATTCAAGCGGATGATTGGCACCTTTGTCCTATAATTGGATATTTGCTAAGTACTGTAATTTGGATGCTGTTTAATGAGTATATGAGCTCGTGGGGGCTTCATACTCCGAGGCGAGTAATGATAATCGTTGTTTGAAGATGATATCTTTATAATTACAAAGCACAATTGAGTCGTTATTGTGCAGTACACGCATATTTTGGAATCCTATATTGGAATCCGGAAGCGATTTTAATGACAAATACGCTTGGAAATAATAGTGTCGAATTCAGTTCCGCATGGGTTTAAACTTTTGTAATTACCATGTGTTGTTTAAAAGATATGCTCCTTAGCACTCCTTAGTTGCTTTCGCTGGGTCTTCTCCTTAATGTTAAAGCACTTTTTCGAAACTGTACATACACAGAATACCCACATGATAAAATGATTTTGAATTTGGATTTTCCATTTTCATATCCATTTGCTGATATTGTACGCACCAGTCCCTAACTAATTTAGGTGGGGGTACCAGCTCAAATAAAATAATGATGAACTGTAATCAGCTGATATTAATTATTAAAAATCATTAATAAATCGGCGTGCGGATGTTTTGAACGTTGTAAGGTCATTGATCGGCGGTGCTCCTCAGGCTGCTGACTGGTGAGGAGGCCGGGCGGTGCCTTGCGACCTGCGCGTGCTCCGTTGATCGGCCCCGTGTGCGCTTAGATAAGGAGGCGCGATCAGATATATGTATAAATTAAATAGATTTGTATATATGACTTATAAACGATCAAGTCAGACAAAATCTACGAATAAATATCGGCAAGGATTTGACAAATAAATTATTTTTTCTATAAACCTTCAACAAAACTTGTAGTATTATACATTAGACTATGCTCCGTCTCCAAAATCGTTTGTTTAAACATTTTGGGTTTTCCCTGTCGCTAAAGATGGAATTACACACATTCACACTTCACGTACCCTTTCCGTTTTACCAAATCCACCCTAGTATAACTTTAATTGAATAATTTAATACTCGAGAAATAATTCCGTAAAAGGTATAAGCCTCAGATTAAGCGCAGTAGTTAGAAAATCTCCATCGAATTGAATAACGGTTTTTCATCATGTGCCTTAGATACAAAGAATTCATTTGACGGTTTTATGTTGTTTCATTTGTTATAACCCGAAATTGGGAAGGACATGGGAAAACTTCGGTTGTATAAATAAGATATATATAGTTTTGGTATTTTTTGTAGGTATAACAATATAAATATAGGAGACGTTCTGGTGGCACAACATCCTCTAATGTTTGGGTTGGCCATCATATAGGAGTCGTAGCACCATACCCAACACCCCTTTACTTTATTTTTTCTTCTACTTCTTTACGATATCGTTGTCTCATCTTACTGTAACTCACTCACCCTTGCACAAACCTACACTGAAGCAACGTGATATAGTAGACAGTCCAGACTTTCTCCAAGCTTCCAAGATTTGGGCTCTCAGTCTTTCCTAAGAGGTTGAACAGACGTATTAGCAAAGATAATACGGGTGCACGTGCCTTCAACAAAATCGCTGGAATACTATTTGGTCCACCGACATCATTCAAGTTTAGATACCGCAAAATTTAAAGAACCTCCTTAACTGTGAACTTCTGACATAAAAGTGCCGCAGTGAGGTATATGTGCTGGAGTATTGCTGCCAGTATCTAGACACGGTTTTACGGCAGAAGATCCAGGCAATTCGCATCAGGTACCCTAGTGATTTACTTTACTAGCTGGGAGAGGCTACCAAATAACAAGAAAAAATTCCATGATTCCCTTACCGCTAGTTCAGTCTTGTCGTATGGGTACAGCCAGTCCTGATGACAGGCATTTAAGTCCCACAGAAAGACCAGCTGTAAAGTAGGATATAGTAGGATAGGATAGGACCAAATTGAGATATTCCATCATTGTCTGCTGGTCACCGATCTGCGATCGGGAGATATAATATGATATGGTGTGATTGATTCCTGTGTTGACCAAAATCCAGATGGTGGAAAAAGTTGCGTGTTCAAGATTTGGAGACGTTGGCAGCAAATGTCATTTCGGGACATTCGGACTTCGAATCTGCGTCTCCCTTCCCCATCTGCGGTTCCCATTGCTAACGGAATTGCAAAGCAATTGTTCGACTAGTATATATGAAAATATGTTCTGTTTCTTTTCTTCTGTGAAAAAGTTTCTTTTCAAATTTACAAACACGAATTTCAGGATCTGTTAAAATGCTAGAGTAGTCTCTAGTTAGCAAAAAGCGAAATTGAATAATGAAACTTTCTCGTCGGAAGCGTGCCAAAAATGAATCTGAGCACTTTATGAACTGAAAGTGGCTTAGTTGATTTTGGTGCGTTCGACGAAATCACGTCCGATCAGCAATATCAAATTGTATTTTGGGAATTAGTAAGTCACCTACTTAGTTTACATTTCTGTTATCAATATGCAAACAAGCCATAGAGGTTTGATAGTAATTGGTGGCTGCCATTCAGGGATATCAGTAATACTAGGGGCTTTGTTTATTCTCAGGTCATGGGTGTTTGTGATCTCATATTTGTGTATGTCCATGCCACCTGCAACAAAGGGAATTTTAGTACGGGAGTGTGAGTTTTAAAGAAAAAAAAAACTGAAAACCCTCAGTCTTTTTATGCAGAGCTCAATAATCTTAGGGAGTATCGTGTATCGTTGCATTGTCCGTCGCTTGGCTGACTGTACTGCAACAAGGACAACAAACAACTCGAGGATGGAAACAACTCCGTATACCCTAAATGTTGTATATTTTACAATACCCAATTCACTTATAATAAAAATAGATATAACTATATAACAGAAATGCATAAATCCTCTTTATTGTACACCAAAAAGTAGTGTATAGAAAGGTGAGATACAATATTTTTAGGTACAACCGGCGGCCTTATCGCTTAATTCGTTTTCACTACTATATTACAGTAAACGTCACTTAATATTTAAAGTTTGTTTCATTTAAACCCGTCCATAATATGTTTGCTGGTCGTATTCTGCATGCGTCACATTTATTGTGTTTACGATATGTTTTGTACTACAAAGTAAGTTATGTATGGTAGTGACGGTGATGGTGATTATAACGTGTGACCGTAACAGCGATAGTGATTAATAAATTTTCAGTACCAGCAGGATTGCCTAGTCCTACAAGCATTGAATCAATGTTCAAACTACAAGACTATTACTGATATTGGTATATATAATTTGTAGGTTTTCCTAATTATGGGATATAAGTTTGTTTACATGTAAATAAACAAATAAACGTTCACACACTCACACCCCCGCACTAGGATTCCCTGTGTTGCGGGTGGCATGGACATACACAATTATCACATCACAAATACCCATGACCCGAGAACAAACATTTATCTGTCACATAAATACATATCTGCCCCGGCCGGGAATCGAACTCGGGACCCCACGCTCGGCAGGCAGGGCCACTACCAACTGGGCTACGGGGTCCAATGTAAGAACTATCTATGAAGGGAAGTTGGTTGTTTACGTACGTTATAGCTCTAGTTTTATGAATACTGAGTTGAACAGTTTGCCTCTATAAAGGTGTGGAAGTATTTCATTTTAGCTTTTAAGTTAAGGGCTTTAACTCCGTTACATTAACTACAACTATTTTACGTTATTTAAGTCAGCATATAGTAGGGATGGTTTAATGCAAGATAAAGATTTCTCCTGTTAATTGAAGAGGTCTTGAGCATTCTTTACGACGCCGCTCGACGCAGTATGGTAATTAGGTTTGTTAAGTGTCGAAAGGTTCTTATAAAACATCCGAGAAGGCTTTACATTTAAATATGGCGCTACATCTGCTGAAATTCACGACGAGTTTGGCCGCGTATCTGCGAATTGATTTCCTGTATAATATGCAAAGAAGGCATCTTAGACGAATTTTCAGCAAGTCGACCTTTTCAGTGACGTGAAAAAGCGATGTAACGTCGACATAAGACGTTGATGGTATTTTAAGCGTTGAACGTGTAGCCGTAGATTAAGCGCTACGCTAAACTAATGAAATCAATCAGGAAGATGTTTTGTGTTCTAAACATATCACGGTCATCTCTTTTGAAAGTTTGTCAGCGTACTCATCCAACTTCCAACTGTGAATGACACTGATTAATTTTGTCCATCACATACGATCATAATTATCGTTTCGCTATAAGCGCATCTATAAAGGTAAGATTATTGGCATATTCTATAGACGTAAGATTATTTGGTAATGCACGAGTACTTATACAAATGTTTCTGTCGAGTTCAAATAAATGCATTTAGGACAATCATATTTTTTGTCAAATTCATTACGTCTACGTCCGCACAGCAAAGCTGACAAATGTTAGCACAATTTAATATTTACCGTTTAGTAGTCGTCTAATGTTGAAAATATTCATTTAGTCTGAAACCCTAGTACAGTGCATCTGTTTTATTAATGGCTCTAGTGTTGGCAATTTCGACTTTGTCAATGTAGTAGCACCCTCCAACAACTTGCGTAGAACCAGACATAGACCATTAAGGGACAGGTGCATCGACCAATAAGCGTCGAGTATTCCCCACCAAATAAAAAACAGGACTCATTGCGCGACTTAGCGCGCTGACAAGGCGCGCTAGCGCATTGTTACGGTTACAAGCGTCACAGTAAGCCAATGTTGCTACTACCCTCTAATTATTTCTATTGTTCAGTAATTTGTTTATTGTGCTATCTAATAAATATCTACTGCTCAAGACGTAGTAATCCATCTAGTTTGGTTGTTCGACTTAAATGAGTTAGTTAACACTAAGCGATCTTTCTTTCTTAGTCTTCGCGTTTAGGTGGTCGTTGTGTAGGTGAATAAAGAAATGAATAAATTAGAAGGACTGTATATCTATAAAAATTAATTAAAAGAGCCGTTGTAAAACTTGAGGAAACCATAAACTTCCAACAAAGAAGCGATAAAGGTTCACACGTTCTAATAACAAAAAATACATGTCATTCATGCATGTTTTTCTTCTCTAACGCCTTGTGTTCCACAGACTGTACTGAATATTGAACAAGAAACATTGGATTATTCTCTCTGGTTTTATACCATTTCTTCTGGATATTACGAACCCTCATAAAAATCACAGTGGCACTAAAATAAGAGGCCAGACGGTGTTTTTTTTTTTTTTGATACAATTTCAATAATAGACCATTTGAGACTGAGACTGAAACTTTAAGAATATAATTCCATTTTATATCTTATATAAGTTGGGGTTCGATTGTAAATGTGATTGCAACTTCGCTCATTTCAAGAATTGAACCTGAGACTGCTACGTAGACAGGGCTCATCATCTAACATCATCAAGGATTTGATTTGATTTGATTTGATTTATATTTGAGATTTTATACAAGTTATACAATTTCTAGATTTTATGAAATAAAAAATATTAATGTTTTGTGCTAGTAATATTAGCTAAATAATGTATAATTATGCTTCAGAAAATTCATGTGTTACCTATGTACATCGGATGGAATTTTTGAAGAGCTCCTCAAAAACTGCGCTAACTCGCTTGTTAATAAGTTGACTTACTCTTGACTCTTGTGTTACCCTCGAGGGATCCCCGTTTGGTTACAGTTTTCACCGTCATGTTTATATTTTGCCGTGCTAACATATTATACAATACCTTTTATAGTAACACATTGTCCTTCCTGCTTAATATTTATTAATATGCCTATGAGAATAATCAATATGATATATGTATCTCTAATTCTATTTTATCCACATACGATCAGCCGATTCGTTCAGCTGGTACCCGCGTAATGTTACTAATCGCCACATCTATCTTTTTTCTAACTTAACTTTCAATCAAACCAATCTCATGCTTTTTTAATGGCTAATAACACACTTGTAGGTGCGGGTTCATATTCGGAATTATACATATCAAAGCCATAGGAGGAGATGAGCTGAGCAAGTAATAGTTGGCAGTTGTAGACTAATGAGAACATTGTGCGAAACTTTTATTGATAAATTTTTTCTTGTTGTTCTTTTACCGGAACAGTAAGCTAATTTCGCATACGCTAAATCAAGCAGCAGTATAAACAATGAGAGTTAAAATGTCTGTACCCTATGTGATGTGTTTAGATTAAAATTACAGATTTATAATTAGCACTTGTTCAGGCGAAGAAAAACTTGAACACATTTGAACAAACCTGCGCAATTAAATGTACTCGGTATAGTTTACCAATTGTATATGGCCAATTCCCCTTAGATTTTGAGAGAAGAGGAGGTCCGACCTCGGTGGGCCTAATTATCATAACTTAGAAGTCTTATGAATCTGCCTCATAACTATCACTTCTTCAAAACGAGAGAAGTTTTACAGCGCCAATAAATTAATTTTATGTTTTATTTTTTGAGTGGTGAAGGAATAGGTTGCTTTATCTTTCCTTGGTGGTGTCAAGTGGCGCGCGGCGTGCAGAAATGAAGGACTCTTTAAACTTTACGTCCGCTCGCTCGCTCGATCAGCTGAAGACCTATAACTTTTTAGAACATCTTGGAAATGCATTCTGTGGAGTCGCATTTCTTGTTTGCAAAGTATAAGTACAAGGAACGTACAGAGTTTCCGTAATAACTTTGTGATGGAGGAAGGTGAGGAGAACGTTCTGTTTAAGGAACTGAACCTCTCCTGACAGTGACTACCAGTGGCCCACCCGACCGCAACATCCAGGTATCCTTAGTCGCACGAGGTCTTCTATATTTAGGAATTTATTTGTAGGTAGTGTATTGAATCTATCAATTGGCTTTTGGTTTGTGTGTCTTCGAATTTTCAAAGTCATGTTTTCAGAAAACTGCACATCTTAGAACTTTGTGTGAAATGTAAAATGTCGTCTATCATTTTGCTCAGTACAAGAGTAGAAGTACTAAGGCTAATGTAAGAGGAGATAACTTTTAAAAGGTTTTTTTTTTAGTCCTCACACTCATTCACATGTTCAATAGCAGTTTGAAAAAAATATTCAGAAAATGTTGATTGACGCAATCTAATAATTCTTTTATCGCGTAACTGACTCTTATTTGAACAATTCGTCCAACAAAAGCCAAAAAACAAAATTAATCGACGTAAATAAATGTAAGGATCAACGTTAGATATCGAAAAGACAATATAATTTCGGCCAACGGAGATAGTAATGATTGTTTCGTCCAGATCCAGACAAATGGTGGCACTTTATCTCGGAAGGTTAAAGAGTTTCAACGTTTTGGGTTCTGGCGTCGAATAGTTGTTTCAAAGTGAATTAATGACCAATTAATAAGAATGCACTGAAAATTATGAGGGTATTGACTGCATTTGTATCTTAATCTTACTCTAGAATTTATTTTGTACTAAATATCGAAGGAGGACAGGACTCAAGTTGTATGTTTGTGTGTTTATATATTTTTGTTTATGATTTGTTTGTTTATTAGTGTATAGGGAAGGAGTCGTTGATCTCCTATAAATATGGTGAAGATCTAAAGATCCAGGATAAACCAGTCCATCATTGACCATCACTCAAGGTTTGATTATGTGTCTTAGAGACAAAAAATGCAACTCCTCAATCGATTACAACAATTCAACCGTGTTTTAGCTTTTAGTTTTAGTATTGGTTATATTGAAAAGCCAATAAATAAATAGAAAACTTAAATTTAATAAATAGATAAAAGCAACAGCACTAATTAATGACAAGGGCTTAACTAGGGCTAAGGGATAACACCGAGATTAATCGAAAAAATTTCAAGTACGTGATCTCTTTATTCCGCAGGTTACATAATGTAATAAGATTTTGTAATATCGTATTTATTTCTAACGCATGTTTACACTGAAAATAGTTGACGGAAACATCATTTAATGTTTGTGCTTTTCATATATTTGGTCGATAAATTTATGAGTAGTTTGTTGCTTCATCTATTATTTCACAAAGTTGTTTTATTATTGAGGAGAAGAAAGAATATTGTAAAGAACTAATATTGTGAAGAATTGTATTCAGTAATTTCTTAACAATTTTAAAAATAACTCTATGAACTGAAATGGATTTGTAACAATTTATGTCGTTTCTATCTCCCCTCTTAAGAATGACACATATCATTGAACATTTTAACTGTACATAATAGTGGTAAAATAAATAGAGGAGAGTTCTTTCTTGGGAAAATTTGTCATATCCGGCATTTGAATTAATTAAAAATAATTCTTCTACTATTAACTATTATCTCTAATAGTAAGACTTAATTGTCAGTTGAAACTAAGCGGTGTAAGATGCTTTCATATTACTAGAGTTTTGTTGTGTTTTGAAACGTACTCTTGACATATCATGGCGGGGCGTCAATATCGCACATTGTAATAATCCCTGCTACCTTGGTATCACACAGGATAGGGCACTAACATTTAAGGCACACTGCATTAAAACAAACCGAAAGTAGGCATGAGAAATAACTTGCTGCGCCGCCTGACCTCATCAACTTGGGGTGTAGCCCCTCATATCTTGCGCACAACTGGCCTGGCACTATCATACTCTGCGGGTGAATATGCGTGCCCACTCTGGCATCGCTCTTCCCAAGCCAAAAAAGTGAACACAGCGCTCAAGGAAACGTGCAGAATTATGACAGGCTGTCTCAAACCTACCTGAGTTAACATGCTCTAACAGTTAGCAGAAATAGTTCCACCCGGGGTGCGGCGAGAGGTGGCTTGCTCCTCTGAAAAACTTCGCCAGGAGAAAGATCCCCGACATTCTTTACAGAACTACAAGCTACCTCCAGCCCGCCTTAAAAGCCGAAGCAGCTTCCTAAGGTCCACCAATGTAGATCTCGGTGATAAGCTTCCCAATAAGGTCAGAGAGCAATTATGGGGTGATAAGTACTTGATTTCGCCGGATTTCCTTGCCCCATCGGAGTCTCTACCACCAGGGCACGATTTGTCATGGCCTACTTGTAAATCTCTTAACCGTTTACGAACCCAAGTTGGCCGGTGTACAGAAAGTCTGGTGAAGTGGGGGTATTTAAATGAGTCGCAAATAAGCTGCGAATGTGGGGCTGCCCCCCAATCCATGTCCCACTTGATTTCCTGCCCGATGTGTCCATCTTCTTGCACCTTGGAGAACCTATGGAAAGAATGAAAACCTATGTGGCCCATTTTTGGGAAAAATTCATCTAAGCGCCATTGACTCGAAGAAGAATAAGAAGAAGAAGACGACATTTAAAGAGGAAGTAAGTTGTCAAAGAATTTTTATGGACCTTAAATTAATCTCTGCCTATACTCATTGTATAATATGTAAATTTTAGTATTATCATAAAATTATCATGTTACTTTTTGCTTTTGATAATTTTTCGTTTTCAAGCATTATTGAAAACTTTTCAAATATCAACGAACACCGACCAAAAACTTCGTAGACGTATTCACTTAATTCTTTTTCAATTCATATTTTATTAAATTTGTTAAAAGTTAAATGTTATTCTTTGGATCACACGTGTTACCAAGACCAATTGAGAATTTCAGTTTTATTAGAAATTGTCAACCTTATAAGATAAATTGAGCTCAATTTCGTAAAAAATGGGCTTTATTTTTCGTGAGGAATTTGTTATATAAGATTATAAAATATAAAAAGACATATTTATGTTGATCTAACTGCGAAGATGAAGTTATGAATTAAATGAATTTTTTCAATATTTTTAAAACAATATTACATTCGCTAGTAATTGTAATTATATCACATTTTAACAAAATAATTCTTTCGTTTTGAATAAGAAATACAAGAATATTTTACTGATAACAATCTTTTGTGACATATGAAGTAGAAGGATTCATACTTTTAATAAATTGTGTGTACAAAAAAATATTTTCCATGGGAAATATTAACATTTTAATGTATTTTTCGTCATGCCTTCCTTCGTATCAGGAAACCGATTAGATACGTAATATGAAACTCATCCATCATTTCAGGCATATCATTTATTGCAGTTTAATGAACATAGCTACGGTGTGGGAGAAAAGTTTGGTTCATGTCAGCCCGTAGTAGATAAATCAATATTACGTGATGTTTCTTGAACGTGTTTTAAGGACACGTAGATGGGAAGGGTACCTAATCTGTTTACATACATGTATGTTGAAAAAATCAACATTTATAATGTCTTTACCACGTTTATAATGAAGGGAACACATGTATTTAAAATTTTGAGTGTATATGAAAAAATCCAGTGTGAATCGGATTCATTTAGAATAGGATTTAGTGCTGCAAATATCTGTTTTCTTGTTTTTTAGTTATTTCGGACATTGGGTGGGTAAAAATCAATTAAAATTACGTATTCATTAATATTTTTTTATTATAATAATATTTTTTATTTTAATAATAATAATTGTATATCTACTTAGTCACACATAACTACATAATTGACTTGGAATATTTTTTTATTTTATCTCCTAAAATTATCCCCCGAATATACATATAATTAGTCTACAAACGATACAAGAACGTGATGAGAATTTCTTATCCTATATATGTTTAAAAATTCTATAGACAGACACGCATGTGATCCTGAAAAAATATGACAAAATTTTCATACGCGGCTTCTGTAAATAAATGACGGATTTATGAGGATAAATAGGCACTGGTATAGTTCTAGTTTTGTCTTGTCATAGTTTTGAGGACTGAAGTAAAAGCTTTATTTGCAACAAAAATTGTATTTTACAAGCAAACGAGCAAACAGGTCACCTTTAAGCAGGTGATCACCACACTTATGTAACATAACTAGGATGTTACAGGCGGGATTCAGCCGTAATTAATGCGATGAAGCCGCTTCTTAAATGGATTTTCGAAATAAAAATTTAAATAATACACACAACCTTTTACTAATCAAAAAATTTCTTGTTCAATCATATTTGTATCCATTGAATAATCAACGATGGAACTCAGTTTGATTCATTTGGAATGATGAGATATGAAGTGGGTGGTGGTTTTAAAACAAGTTGCGTATTGGAACAACAAAACACTAGTCACGTTCACGGACCGAGTTCAGCATCCGGGACCTCTTTCTCTCAATTTAGTTTACAGTTGAAAGTTATTGTGAAATCAAATCAACAATTCCTCAGAAGCTCCAAGGTTTAGTTATACCAGTATCGAAATAATTAATGTTTCGTGCTTACTTATTCCATTGTTTTCCTTCCCCTTTTCTCAGTTGATCGAAAGCAATTGTCTTGTTACTTTGTTTTTATTTTGTGACCGAATGGGCCGAACGATGCTATGTGGGTACCACCGTCCATGGGCGCACATATTATGAAAGAGATCATGTTACCCGCCAAGAAGGAAGTGAAGAATCCGCTTTTAAACTGGTTCTTCTACACTTCTAGCAAAATATGTTAAAGAGTTTTGACAGAAGGAGAATTTCAGCAAGCAGCTAGACAAATAGAGCACTTTGTTACGATGTATTATATGACAGGAGGCCCACAGCACTAGGTGGCTAATGGGCTGATGAGATATACTTGACTATAGGATCATAGTCCTGATAGTTCAATTGCCTCAATAAAACCAACTTATTGTGTAATAAACCTATACATATGACAACAACTATTTCAGAGGAGAGATAAGTAAATCACGATACAAAAAATCCTGGTGCCCACGCCAAATGCTCCTAAGCTAGTATCTCCTTATCGTACAAAATATACTTCTTCGAATTGTAAAAATACCTCAATCGATGAAGTCAGCATAAATTCGTGAATATGCGTACTATTAACGACTTGAGCATTTTGAGTTTATCGTATTGTTCCGGTAGTTATAGTATTTATTTCTTGTCCCTGAATCGGGACAATGGGTACTGAGTAATCAAAGGCGTGGAAAGTTCGTGTAGTTTTGTAGGACAGCGGTGTGTGCGTTTACACCAACTTCGAGAATATCTTCTACCGGTAGGTATGTGAAATTCTATGAAACATGAATAGGTTTATTGGTGAATAGCCATTTCAAGATTCGAAGCTACAGAGTTTTAAATTGCCGTCTTAATGAACAATGCATTACCATCCATATTATTGGCTGTGATTCTTAAACGCCTGAGAATATCTCGCACACAATTTTGGGGCGTATATGCCAAATTGCGAAACGGCTAGACTAATTTCCAACGTTATTATCTAACGATGACAATGTTTACTTAGATATTTGCTTTCCATAGAAGAAGTAGAATATTATTCACTAAGTGTTACCCAGACGACCGAGGTCGATTGGTCGATCATTTAGTCTCACAAGCCATATAATTTAATAAGCTCTGCTGATATTTGCCGATATACTGGAGAAGTACCTTGAAAACATTGAAAGAACTTGGTTATTTCGTGATTGCTACGCAGTAAAAATCACATGGTAAAAACGTGGGCATGGTAAAAACTGTAATAAACCGTAATACATACCTTTAGCTCCCCTTGGATTATTGTGGAGATAACAATAAGAAAGGGTCTCTATTGTTAATCGCCTCTTGGGAATAATAGACCTGGCATTTAGAGAATTTCAGTGTTTTTTAATTATGCGAATCAGATTATAGAATATTTTTTACTTTCTTATGATACACATTAATATTTATTTTCACTTTATCGTCGTTAAAGGCGATGTCGCGCACAAAGATACATGCAGACATAATATCTGACCCATAAATCAATGTTTTCCGACCTCTTCGCGGTAAGATTGATTAACTGATTTGATAATATTAAAATCATATATCGAACTGGATTATTTTCTTTACTTTTAGTAATTCAAATTGTCTGCATTTGAAATCCTAAGACTTCCTAAATTATACGGAGAACTTCATGTCCTATAGTAAGCCATTAAATGGTTGCAGCTAAAGTAAAAAAAAAATACCTTTTGTTGTTTGTTGTGTTTTCTCGGTTTCTTTATTTCTTCCCATTTCTTTATAAATCATTAGCTATTCCTCGTATTAAATCATCGAATAGTTAGTTACCTATCACGTTTTGTTAATCGAATGTATTTCTGTATAATGTATTTCATACAACTAATATTACCTGGTTAAATCATAAACCGATTTGTGAGAATAATACACAGATAAGCTAAATATGTCTAGTTATTATTATTCAATCAGAGCTCAGCACTCAAAACTAATAATGTTCTCGAGGAAAAATTAAATTATTAAAATTAAAATTGTTCCATTCCTTGCATGATTGATGATATATTACTTGAAACAAATATATTAGGTTAGTGTTATGTTGTGTATGTGCATGGTTTATGTAAATTGCTTTAACTCTTTCCAAATTGAAATAACCTAAATCTCAGTAAGCGGATCACAGTTTTATTCTTGACTGCGTTTTGACTAGAAAATTAATTCAACCTTCTAAGAAGCTTTTCTCCAGCCAAGGGTAGAATTCATTTTATTTATTCTTTCTTTCAAGCATATTTGACTGGGCGATCTTATAGTAAGGGCTGTTGATTTTGTGAAACAACTGTTTTTCCACCGGCTTTGAAGTCTTTTGAGGGACTCGTTCAATAAACGACAAGGCAGATCAAAGCACTCATCAGACGGAGCTGGGTTTTAATATGCTAGGAGGTGTCTTAAAACAAATGAGGTTTAAAAAGATCGCAATAAAAATGTTATACTTTTGCCAACGATAAAATATAGATTTTGACTGTTTTTTTCTGAATTGAATTCTTTCGCTTCTGAATCAATATTAGAAATGAAAGACCGTCAACTTGTTGTTTAGGATATGAGCTCTCATTTTCCATGACTGAGACTTGAAAAGTGTACAAAAAATTTGTCAGAGTGATAAGACTTCGCATAACCGCGATATTCCCATGAGTGTAGTCTTGAAAAGATTGAGATTTTATTTACTGCATTAAGATCCAATGTACTTTGTTTGGCTGGCTGAATTAAAAGAATAACTGTCTTATTGGTTCAGTTAATCGAAATGGGAACGGCACTCGAAATAGACTATAGGGAACATGAGATCAGAATCTATGATCAGGAGCAGGTCCTAAAATTATCCATTTTTAAATTGCGACTTCCTAGGTATTTGTATTGCATTTATGTTTTAAATGTAAGTTCCATACTTACAATCTTATGCCACTACACGAGATCGAATTGAGGGAGGCATGGATTCCCGAGGAATTTTCAAATTATTGTAGTGTTGCGGTGTCCATGTGATTGAAAACACTGTCTTATATAAATAAATCGATTCTTCTCACAGATTCTTGTCACAGAATAATAAATAATTCGTTCTTTTCCTGCTGAATTATAATTAGGAATAAATAAGGAAACACCTATATTTGTTTTCGTGTAAGTGTGTCATATCTGATTTCTGCTTTTATAATTTTTTGATGTTGGCAGAAATAGTTAAATATTAACTGTAATAAAACAACAGGATGTGTTAGGTTTTATTATTCGCATCAATATTTATAACCGCTGCCAAATTTTCGCCTCCACATTATAATAATATAATTATGTAAGCAGTGAGATAATCCAGTGGTTTGAACTTTGGTATCTCGCTTAAGAAACTCAGTATACTATTCTGCACGCATGAATTAAAATTTAATTATGACTTCATTCGGCGAAGGAGAAACGCGGAGAAAACATAATAACTGGGAATTCTCTGGGAATAATGTTATTAAAGGCGTGTGAATGTCAAACCATACTTCGCCAGCCTGGGTAAACTTTGACATTTCCTTTTTAAATTATGAGAAAAAATGTGATCACAGTAGTGAGACTGGGGAGAAGATGATGACAGTATATATTTTTATAAACGGTACACAGTTTTCTTAATTAAATGAAATCACACATGACCCGTGTCATTTCTTGCGCCTGACATTTTAACGCCCATGTTTGCCCGAATGTAAGTTGACTCAGGTTAGTAAGTAAAGTATAAATTGCTCTTATGAAATATATTGGAGATACATACATATACTATAATAATATAAATATGGATTTCGTTTATGTATGAAGTTAAGAAATAAAATTGCTTAACTTGTGTGAAGTCTGAATTTACTTTTATTGAGTTGAAATATGTTAGAAATTAAATATTAAAACCGAGTATTATTATGTAGTGTGATTTAAAGTAAACGTTCTGTTTTGAAGTATGAAGTCATGAGAATTAACTATCCTTGGATATTCTTAACACCAGAGCCGATTCGCATTACCTAGGATTGTAGGAAATTCATCTTGAAGAACTTAATAATAGCACACTGTCAACCTGAAGTGTGTGAATACACAAATGTGAAAAGGTTTAAATGGACTCAAATTTTCAAGCAATTCCTTACACTCCAAAAGTTTTAAAGATTTTTTTTAGTGTTTTAGGAACAAATTATTTGAACATAGAGTTCTAGACGCGGCGCCGCTTTTATAAAGCATTTAACTTTGAAACGCTATCTTAAAAGTTAAGTTGGTTGTGACCGGTGGAGATATAAAATAAAATGAAATTCAAAATTAAGTACTATTTTAATTCTCGTTACCGTGTCGCTTTGGATGAAGTCATAACATTTAATGTTATTTACATTTTGAATGTTTAAGGTGGTAAGCTTAAGCTGATGTTACCATCATCATTTGGTGATGGTGCATGGTAAGAAAGAAAGGAAGAAAGAAAGAAAGAAAGAAGCCTTTAAGCCTCCAGCTGGAAAATGACCTGTCGTTTTTTTGTTATAATTAGCTGACCACGATACAAATGATGGTAAAAACCAAAATGCAGGAGTACAATTGGACCAGGCAGGAGACTAGTAACAGGAGGTACCTATAGCCATTACCGAACCGCAGGTCAGCATGGACCTAGTGGTTTAAACGTCGGCCGCCCGCTTGGGAGACTCTGGTTTGGATAATGCACGCATATCAAATTTTTCAAATGATGTGTGTTTTACTAAGTAATTATCACTAGCTTCGGTGAAGGAAACTCGTATAGCTTATGGTTCTCCATAACGTTCTCAAAGGTATGTGAAACCTGCTAACCCACATTGGGAAGCTTGCTTTTTTTGTTTGCTTGCTTTTTTTTTGAAGCTTTTTTTTTCTTATCATATTATTCTCGACTGAAAAAAACATGTAACTGTTACAATCGCATCCGAATCTCGCTTGCTAGAAAGAGTATACCAGCTGTTCTAAGAATTGTTTAAATGTTAAATATTCTCGATACCTTATTTCGATTTCGATGCTAACATTTATCTATTTTAATATATCGACCTGACATTTAAATCTTTTATTTAATGTATTCGATATATACAATCATTACTTTCTTTATAATTATGTAATCGATACTCATTGGTTGATATTTGTTTGTACTATCGTACAGAGGAAATCTCTCACAGTAGTACTGTAATTTACATCCGGTCGAATAACTATCAAAAATAAAAATAATAAATGTTTGTTTTTTATCATTATTTTAAATTTTTTGTATTCTATTTTATTTATCACTTTAACATAGCTTTTGACAGCGATTCTTTAAAGCATCGAAACGACATTTGGCTTTAGGGATTCGTCTGCACGTTTGCTGAGTTTTGACAAAAAATAAAATTTCTTCAAAGTGCTGTAGAGTGCTGTAGAGTTTTTCTCAAATAAGTATGCCGAGTTCATTATGGGTGAGAAAAGTATACCAGTGGCATGTAATTAATATTACTTGATCCTGTCGTGCAAAGTGATACATGGCGGAAAGTGCGTTTTCATTTCTTTAGCCAGCTAAAGGGAAGTAAGATTAATAGCCCTTTCTTTCCGGGGATAATGAGCGTATTTCCTAACCAAGATTTAGAATTGCAACTATCTCGGTTCGTCTATTTACGGTTTAGTGCCTTACTTCTCGCAATATATTTTTTAATTATTGTAAGTCAATGTTTGACTACAATTCATCTGATGGTAAGTGACATTGTAGCATTAGATAAAAAGCGCATTAACTACAAAAAGTATATCTTGCCATGAAATGATTTACAGTTTAATGGATGGAAGCACTGATGCAGGCAAACCATTCTAGTTCTTCGCGGTACGCATAACAAATGACGAACAAAATGCGTCGTCTGTGCCGGAGGGATGTTTAAGACGAAAGGGCGGATAGTAGTTTACCATTCATGTCACCTTTTCAGCAATCACCTTTTCTAACGTACTCTGCAGGATGACATGTTAGACGACTACAATTTGCAGTAATTTTTGCAAAAATACAAATTTGTCACACAAATGTCACACATTTGACTAAACCTAGGTATGTTTTACGAGACTCCATCCAATGTTACACCACTTTGCATTAGAGCTGAAGAATTTACCTCAATTTACATTGCTTTATATAGAATATGTAACATTTCTCGTCATTTAAAAAAAAAGCAGTAAAAAAATATAAATGTAAAGAATAAAAATTCTCGACGGTGACAGGACGTGAGTTCGCTTCATTATTCAAATTGCCAGATTTCATTGAGTTGGGACCAATTTAAAACGTTTAGGAAGTCTTGAGAGGAAAAAGCAGAATTGGGAATGGAAGTGATGTTGATAGAATAAAAAGATTAAAAGGAAATACATAATTGTAGGTTCGTAAGTATCTAAATCAAGTACGTCATGAATGTTATTTGCGTTGGGGTGATATAATTTATATATAGTTTATCGTAATGCAAGTCAACGAAAGGGCAGTTTGTAAATATCGCGCAAATAAAAATGAGGAAAATTTTGATTCCGATTAAGAGTTTCACGTTTTGATTAATATTACTTTAAGGAAAATATAGGTTTTAATGAAGATAAGAGGACATGACAAAGTAATAACAAATTTTTTACATGACGAAAAGCTCACAATGATCATTTAACGCGGGGGAGCATTCGTTACTCGCAAGCCACCGCCCAAGTTGAATCACTTTTCTATATTCATCTAATTAGGTTTACATATAGATTTGCACGTCAAGCAGTGGATGTTCGCTATATCTTTCTGTTTACTCTCGGTACTACGAAATATTGCAAATTCGGCGTAATGCACATCAGAAAGGCATTCAGCTTAAAACTAAGCTATTCTGTTCCTAAAAATATCAACTATAAACCATCAACCAGGTTTTCATAATGAGTTCCTTTTATTATCTGTCAGTATACAGATACATAAAATTAACAGAAATAAATGTCACACGTCATTCATTCATTCATTCATTCAAATGACACTTGAAAAGTAACTTGATCTTAAACTGTAACATTTTACGGCTATGACGTCTTATTAGGTACTTTTTATCAAATTTTAAGTGTAAGCTTTTGTTATGAAACACTAATCACAGGCACATTTAATTAAAATGGGGAGTGCCTGTTTTATACTTATCTTATTTTTAAGTATATCGTACATACACCTGGCCGGTAGTCCATATATTTTCAGCCTTTCTTTTAAATAATGAATGATTCATAGGTGTCTGAATACATAAACATTGCTATTAGTATATAACAGCTTATTCATATCGTTAGCTTTTTTAAACCTTAATTTTAGAGATGTTGGCAAATAAAGAAGCTCAGTAGGCAAACATGCCTGAACTGTGGTTAGACAGAGCTGGATAGTGAAAAAAAAATTGCTCCGTTTCACTTCCCAGTAGTTCCCACTTAAAGCGTTGCTTTCTTGTGATACCAAATGATTCGCCTATGTAACATAAAATAAATGATTTCTCTGTGCAAGATACAATAAAGGAAAAAATAAAAACGATGTACTTACGGAAGTCAGCACTAATCGTTCTACTCTATAACGCGGTTACATATGCGCAATATGTATACAGCAATATTCTATTCGTTATTTGAAACAAAAAGGCATATAAATTTTATCTTCGGAACCGAAACACATCAAATTGCTGAACATAAACTATTTATAGCGCAGCAATCTTAAGTGTCTCGGAGATAAAATGTTTCAATCCCAGAAATATCAACATCCTTAGTATCAATGGCTATAACATGAATTAATTAAGTACCTTATTACGTCGCATAATACTCTTACCAATATTATATGATTATGATGTTGGCATGCTCATTTTTCTTGATTTCGATTAAAACAGTATCAAAATTTAATTCGAAAAAGCAGTTACACCATTCTGTAGCTTTGTTGATAGTAAATATAAACCTACCAATCTAAGATGTCCTGAGCTCGCGTTAGTTTCTTTTTGGTTGTCATTGATACTTAAATGTGTCACATGTTATGTAAGTTATGTTGATGCTAGACGTGAAACGTTGCGAGGTTCGAGTTTGTGATTAATTGTTTTTGTTTAAACGAGATGTAACAAAAATGAGATTTTATATTCAAAAATTAACATAAAACTCTTCGGAGAAAGTTGAAGAGGCGATTGACATATCAACAGTTTGAGGGTAGATAGACATTGAGGCAACTTTCGGTTAAAGGGTTTTGAGCTTGCAATCCGGGATTTTTCACTTGACGGATACTCGTTTTCTTTGTGAGGCTGTTAGACTACGTTGCTACTGTTCACATATGTAGAATGTAGAACAGTTATATTGTTAAATGGTAAAATCTTTCGAGTTCCAGGTTGGAACTGTTTCCTCGTTAGCTTCTTTTTAAAGCGAAACTTATTCGTTTTCTCAAATAGTTGATGTACGCAGTACTAGGGTATGTGGAGTCTTTTAAAGTTGCAGCAATTATCCTTTTAGAGTTTGGTCTCGATTGATGTTGGTTGTTGCTGGGCAAGTATTGGGAATTTATGTAGTACTAGCTGTGCCCGCGACTTCGTCCGCGTGGAGTTTAACAAAAAAGTTATTTAGTAGAAATAAAAGTAGCCTAAGTTACCCCTTATTACATCAGCTACTTGCCAGTGAAAGTCCCGTCAAAATCGGTCCAGCCGTTTCAGAGATTAACCGGAACAAACTTACTACACACAACTTAACTTACTACAAACTACAAACAAGATTAACAGACAAAAATTGTAAAAAATGTTATTTTGGTATATGTATAGTATATACCTTCATATGCATGTAGTAAAAAGCGGTTTTTTTAATATTACAAACAGACACTCCAATTTTATTTATTAGTATATATTACCTTACGGTACCTTAATTGGATATCATGTATGTTTAAGAAAAAGGTAGATAACAGCAAAATTATATAAAAGTCGGTGTTGTTGTTTAATACAACTATATAGAGTAGAAATGTTACGGATATAAAATTTCGGATCTGGATACGGATACGGATAAAAATAATACTTTAATGGTTTCGGTTACGGATACGAATATGAAATTATTGCGGATTATCCGATTGTTTCGTAAAATTTCGGTTGCAGATATTAGATGATTTAGGAATCGAAAAAAATATATAATGTTTTAACAAGGTAACACTTTGACTTTATTTCTAGAAAGAACCTTAAAAAATAGGAGCGACGCGGCTAGTGCATCGGCTCGGCCGGCGAAAACCTGTCATAACGTGTTTCGTTTAGACTCTGCCCCTATCCGAATTTCTTTGAAACATTTTTGTAGGATTCGATTACGGTTTCCGATATATTTTTATTTCGGATATCCGATAGTTTCGGTTAGGGTTACGGAGCTCCATAACATCCCTATATAGAGTCAAAATTTAATAAATGAACAGGATCTAACTTACGCTTACTTTTTTTGATTTCTGTGATACATGTGTATAGATCATTATTATGTTTTTATTCGTAATTTTACTATTCCATTATCACAGTTCATAAAATACATTTATATTAGGGATCTATAGTCTTTAGTAAATCTGCTGCGATGTATGGTAACACGGTCAAATAGAAAGGATGAAATACAAGAATTCCATTTTTGTCATATATCTACGTAACCCTAAAATCGTGTACATTCAGTTAGCCAATTCATAAGAGGTCAATCCATAAGCAACTTCAATGAAATAATAAATAACAAGATTGTTACAGGTCGAGATGCCAGCTCCAGTCTTCTGGCGTAAGTCTCGCGTTGTCGATTCCGTGTTATTAAATAGCGCAATGCACACAGACGGGACACAGCGAGAACGTACATGTTACGATGGTAATAATGACATGTCATTACTTGTTTATGTCATGTCGTTATCGCGACTGTTCCTTGTGCTTCGATTCTGTTAAAGTTTAACAGTTAAGCCGACGTTATTATCCGAACAAATTTGATTTTGCGGTAACTGTTTGAGCCTTAGTTTCCCTATTATAATCAGAATTTAATTTTTATACAAACTCAATTTTAATGTTATGAATGACAACAATTTTGCGAGATCAATTTTCCGGGCATGAAAACTATCTTGACGATTTAAATAATACTGTTAAACACTAAATAACGAAACGTCCTAAATTCACGTTACCACATGTACGACGGATTTCAACTCAAATTGCTATAAGGAAGTGCTTGAGCTAGTAAATTCAACAACATTTCTTGGCATTACTATAGACTTTTAATTTTAATTGGGTACAACAGAGTCCTCATATGCTTTGTCTGGGAGACTTAGTTTCGCTGCTTACGCCGCTGAGAAAGTAAGGCTCGTAGTTGAAGTAGAAACAGCAGAAATAGTTTACTTTAACTACTTTCGCAGTGTATTTTCTTCGAGTATGATCAGCTCCAGTGGAGCTTATTTTCTGATACCGAGTAAATTATTATATTAGGCCAAGGGACTCGCGCAGAGATCTCTGTAAAGAATCCCATATAATATCCAGGTGCGTCACAGTATATTTAAGGTTAATATTACGTACGTTTCATTTACATTTTACGGTAGATTTTAGAAGGGGGTCGGCCGGACAATATTACCTACCGCCATGCAAGTACTGTAGGGATTACACTGGGTGTTACTGAGCCCAGCGACGTCCGACAGGAGACCGTTTGCTATGCCCTTGTCGATTGTTCAGCAAGGTGCACAACGAGCAGGGGAGATTGGCTTGGACTCAAAGATGGATGGAGCACCAAATACCCTAAATTATTAGAAACTATGTAGATGATGATTTTAAGACAAGACTCCGTGGACATGTGTTTAATATGCAGCCGTAAGTAAATGCTCTGTTTAACTGTGAGTAGGAAAAACAACCACAAATGATGATGCGCATAAATATTTTGAGGAAAACTACAAATGATTTTAAATTTTAATTTGAAGGAAGGTGGTGGCAGTAAGCTGTAATAAGGTTAAGCACCCGGACACTTTAATCGGGGTCGATCGTTTATTCGTCCGTTCTTGAACGTGGTGCATCTCGAACAGAAGACGTCGTCCTAAACTCCAGAATGGTTGAATCCTTTTACTCTAACTAGTAATCATGTTCAAGCAAGCAGCGTGTAGTGTCAATGAATATTTCTAAATTAATGACGTTTCCCGCTAATAGTATCTATCTACATCAGGGGTCGGGTACCTGCGGTTCGCGAGCCAGATGCGGCTCTTTGGATGTGAAGCTGCGGCTCTTTGGATGTGAAGTTTCGGCTCTTTAGTTCCATATGCAAATGTTATTTATTTTATAAAAATCGTTCTGAATCGATTAACGAGGATTAGGCACCATTTCTATCTCTCACGCACTTGTACCCGCTTTTCACCGCCCCCCTCCCCCGCGACACGCGTTGTCGTCGTCGTATTTTTCTTATGAATATTAGATAGATTCGTTTTTTTTTATTAAAAATCTTTATTTATGCAAGTATTATTATTTAATGTTGGCAAGAATTTTTTTTGTGACTGTTTAAAAACTGATCTAAATATAAATCACAACTATACATATAGATACTCTTAGCGGAAAATGTCATTAGCGCTTAAGTAGCGTTTCAGTCGCCTATGGTCGGGTCATCGTGAGAATGACAAGAGTTTACCCTTTCGCCGTAGTCAACAATGCTTTATAAAGCATTGTTGCCATCCTTATTGCAAGAGCTACATTAAAAAAAAGGCTGTTTACAAATTTTTTTGGATTGTTTCCTTTTTAGATTAGCAATAGAATAAATTAGAATAACTCGTATATTAAGAAAAATGCCAGCAGCATTAAAATAGTCTAAGAAGAAAGTATATAATCTTTATGTGATCATAAATATATGTATTGTATGTCTGTGAGAGTCGAGGTATTTTACTTAACATTAGTTCGGCAGATTGGTTCCAAAATAATATGATTCATAAAATATTCGGATTGGTTTTGGTACCTCGAGTACAAAAATGAAATTAGGGATACGTTATACTTAATTAACCATTATGTCTGCGTACGAGGAAATTGTCTTACTACTATAATACTATTGTTAGCTTTGACCCGGCACACTCGCCAAAGTATACTTGACCCCGCATAATGTGCGCTATTCCGTTCATAGGGTTATCACAGCCCAACGAGCTCTTTCATACGGCCAGTCAATGGAGACGTTTCCAGGTCAATGTGCGAGGTCTGCAGACTGTGACGCGAGAGTTTCGGGAACTCTTACAACATTTGGGGAAACATTGAAAATACTTTCTGAAATAATCACACATTGTAACATTTATTTATTTTGTTATAATCAATAATCCTGTCACATAATCCTGTCGGAATGACGTAATGTTAGTCGGTGTTACCTATTTGACATTAAAGACGTTGGCCTATTATAGATTTTATAATTTTTTACTCTGTGGTTACATTGTGAGTGATATACGATTCACAGACGACTCAAGTAGATAGTTTAAGTCGCCTACGGTTGGGTCTTCTTCAGAATGACAAGAGTTTACCCTTTCGTCGTAGTCCACCACTTAAACCAATTGCGACCGGCATCTAAATACCAGATCTTTGACTGCTACAGAGAATTAGCAGTTATTCAGATTTACTTACGGCATTGTCATCGTTGAGGTACCTTATAATTCATATTTCATACCTATTCATAGGCTTATGTCACAAGCCATTTATTGACCGAGATAGTGTCTCCGAACAAGATCGGTACTTGGATCGCTTATGTCAAAAAAATTTGAATGCTCCCGTGCTGTAAGGGGCACGTTAAATCTTTACCTCCAGTTTTTCTCGTTAAGCTGTCGCTAAGTCACGTCGCAGGCTTTCGCGCAGCTTCTGATATTCGGGCTATTTTGTAATTCCTGCATTAATCAACACTGGAGCACATGATGGAGTTTAATACGAAATCTCCTTAATGACGAAGAGTAACTCGCGCGTTTCACTTGAAAATGAATCCCAGAAATCAGATACCGTAGAATTTGATACACTGAAACGATTTTTTTTATTGTTGTAACGATTTTGTATTTTTGGAATCGGAGTAAAAAAATTGTCCGAAGTTGCATACAATCTTTTCAGCGATTTGTAAATACAATTCCCGCATTAGTAACAACATTGTTATCACGATCAAAATGTTTCGACATTTGCCCGTGCCCGTTTGTTTGAGATAAATAACTGGAAGATATATTTACAGGAACATTTTGGTATAAGGAAAAGCAATTTCGTGTGAGTAAACTTGACGTTGACGATGGATGCTCTTAGCAATAAACTTATAAAGGGTTACTTTAACTTAGTACTCAGTAAGGATGAACCGCTTGGGTATATGCGATATAACAAATTTATCTAAAAACTTTTCGAAGCAAAGAGATCATGACTAGTTAAAGAATATTGCTTGTCATATTTTTCCCATCTGTGTACAGTGAGCTTATAAAGGCATTGGCGTTACTGGTAATTTCATTTCGACAGCTCGAATTGCGAGTTAAACTCCTTTGTACTTCGTGCAGCAAGACGGTTCTTTTGCCTCATAAGAAACTGGAAATTGTTTAATGTTAGTGAAGACTCGTGAATTTTTTGACCATTCATTTCTTTTCATCCATTTTTGCCTAAAGATTTTTCTTTGTTCTTCCAAATGATAAATATCTAACTATAATTGTTAGACTAAATTCGTTCATTCGCACATTAGTTTTCGTTTCCTCTTTTTGTTACGTGCGAGTTAATGATACTTTTTCGCAAGTATAAAAAGTCTTTCAATTACCCGCAGTGTTTTCAGTTGAAAAGTTTGTAGACAACTACGATTACGACAGGGAAAAGGCGAGGCATATAATCAGATAATAGCAGGTAACTGAGCATTCTCAAGATTGATTTCTTGATCTTTAAGATTTCTTACAAGTCCATTGTACGTAATGTTTACGACTCTCAGTTCATTATTCGGTTTGACATTAAGCGGATTATTTCGCTATGGAATGCCCGTTACGTTATCTCGGGCGTTTCAGTGTATGAGTAACAATATAAACGAAATAAACTTTAGTATGTTCTACGTTTTTCTTTAAATACAGGTTTACTGCATAGATGCGTATAATATATGTATGAAAATGAATAAATTAAGCCTACCGGCGTGAAACTTTGATCATCTGACAAAAAATCGTTTGTAAATTATTTTTTATATTTCAGAAAATTTGTACCTTTTTATTTAATGTTATAAATATTTGCTTCCTGTATTTCGTTTTTAATAATTTTATTTAACGGTGCATCTACAACTTGAATCATCATCTTTTTTTAATTACTGATAACTGATGTGTATTTTATGCTCCACAAAGCGAATGGGAACACGTAGTGATTAATAATTTTAGCAGCATATAACAATTATATAAATTGTATAGAATTTCATGCCAATAAAGTTGTTGTTACTCAACACAACATTTAAATGAGACATTCCACGAGTTCTCCTGAGTATCAATTCATCCCAACTGCAGGCGACGCAAAACACTAATATTAACACATTTATAGTATCACGATGGCAACACTAATAGCAGCGCGCGCGCACGGTAAAAAAGTCAAATTTAAATTCAAAATAGGCGGGTATAATTTTGTAGTCCGTTTTCGAATGCGACTACCGTGCGAGCGCGCTCCTACATTTTCCCAAGTTTTCTGTATTTCCTGTGTTTTTGTGCATTGTGCTGTACAAATAGACTGTACTGTAAATATTAAACAGTTTTTTATCTGTGTCTTTACCTCAGACTTTTACACCAACTTTGATTAAACTGTGGTTCTTTTTTACATTTATCGTAATCTCGATCTACGCTAATAATATTGCTTTTCAATATGTTATTATATGTTTAGCTGATACTGATATCATTGAAAAAAGGTCATTTGATGACAATTTAGCTTTCAATGGGTCCTTGACACTTTGGGTTACGGTTGATAAATGTTCAAGTCTCGGGTTGGGCAACCCTTTCATCAACCTTGAAAAAAACTTACATTGTAAAAGACTCTCCTGAATGTTACGCTTACGTGAAGACATCCATGATGTGCTCTGTTTATAAGTTGAAGCGATAATATGTGCTTATTGCGATGTTTTTAACCGAATTCAAGAAAGGAGGTGATCCTTAATTATTTGTATTTTTTTAAATTTGTTTGCCTCAAACTCCGTCGTTTATTAACCGATTTGGAAAACTCCATTTCAGAGAGGGCATATTCCCGATTGGTCTGACTTAATTGTGATGAAAATGAAACCCTAGGGGTTAAAAATAAGTGATCAAACCAAGAAATTCACCGTCTTCCAGTTTAAATCGGTTTTATTTGTTACAATATTTATTCGTACAAATAACATAGTTTACACATAAATCTATTTAGGTTCTAAATAATATACAATATTTATTTATGATATCAAACCTAACCAAGAGCTATTGAAACAAATAGAAGGCAAGTTCACTGAATTGCCACGTTCCATGAAACGGCTTTCATTCTGATTTTCTTTTATTTTATTACCAATTTGTTCGACAGGGGACGGGTGAGAGACAAGCGATAGGGAAAAAGGGAATTAAATTGTACGTTTTACAAGGGAAAGGTAGTATAAGAACTTGCCGTCCATCTGCTAAAAGGTTGTTTGAGGACAATGTACAAAAATGACAATACACTTAAGTCATACTTAATGAAAGTCCTATGGAACATCTAAAAGACCAATTAGTAATGCCAGCTGCCCCCTAAGCGGCCCGTTGAAGAGGAAGAATCTAACTTAGAAACCGAGGAGGCATAGAGCATTCTCCGCCACGCTGCTCCGCCATGTATATGACACGCAGATATTCAACTTTACCTCCAAACTATTCAGTCATGACTGCCATTAATGCAGCTATCGAGATATTGCTATACACCATATGTATTATATGGCCGTACCGCGATAAAAACGTGTACAATTCACGGTGATAAAATGAAAAATTATATCTTCGTACTATATTTCAAGTAATATTATGATTTCTTGAATAAACAAATAACATAAAATGAATTAGATATCTCTTGGTCGAATGGGGTTAATAACGGTTGACCTAACCTAATATTTCGTGAAAGGTTGCTCATTGGATTATCTCCAATCGAATATGGTGACCTCGATGTCAGGTTACTTAGTGAGAAGGAGCTATAGTTTTTATTTACTGGCTAGGACTGGTCGGATTGTGGTTTAGAGTTAAATGACTGTCCGGAGAATACAATTGGACGAGGGTTCAAAACCTGATTAAAAATTATTTCAGGATACGCACCGGTGCGTTCATACGAGAACTGGGGATTTTATTTGGAGAAGCGACCCGGCTTATTTTGAAGATGTACTCTCTGATAACAATAGAAGTTATTGGAATATAAAATATTATTATTGTGGTAAAGTTTTATTCTCTTTCATGTATTGGGCTTAAGTAGTTTAAACTACAATAAGCATTTACGATTTTAATATTTTTTTTTATAGATAGATATGTGAAATAAATATTCGCAGATGCGTTATCGTTTTCAAAATCTTAATGGTTCTTCTCAATATGAGAAACGACTTGGTAGCGGTCAAAACTGTACCCGATTTACATATATTCTATTAAGTCTTTAATTAAGTACACTCCTGTTGAGGTTCACTAAGCCCTGCACCGTCGAGTTAAAGCCTAAGGGTATTAGAGCTTGGTGACATAATTTTTTATTAGCCTTACCTTTCTTCTACAGCGGTATTTTTTTTCTTTGCAACGACGGGGAGTCAGTAATAAGCGAGTTCCCGTTTTCACCTTAGCCGGTAACGCTGCGATAGTGCCTTTGGTATTACGAACGTTAATGTGCGGCGGTGACTTACCATCACATGGCCGGCGTGCTCATTTGTTAACTTTTGACATAAAAATCAATTGCATGTATTGAAACACTCCATAATAAAACAACCTTTTATACTAAAAGTACGTATGTATTATGCATAGCGGTGATTAAATATTGTTCCATAAACTATACATCAGTGTCTTCTGAAGTTGTTTTGAGAAATTTAAGATATTTAGCGTTGACTACCAGCAGATTGGGGTATTGTGTTACAGATAAAATATAATCTATCCTGAACACATTCTGCGCACATGTTACGAATAAATTAATTGCTGCGTCGTGTGATTCCATTGGATATTATTGTTAAGATTCAATTATACAAAAAATCTTATAACAGTAAGAAACGATTAAAATATTGAATTAATGTTTAAAATTAACAGCTGTATTTAAAAAAAGGCATTCCAAACAGAAATAACGCACATGCACCCAAACAACGCACACAACACTATTTTGCCATAGTAACAACAAACTTAGTAATAAAATGTAATGTACAATAGGTGTCTTTTGAATACCTGGTGTTTTTAAAATACTTTTATTTAAGTTACATAATTTCTTTCACATCGCTCATCATCATGACGTCATGACATAAATATTTATAATTGTTATAGATTTTAGCTCAGTCATGACATCTACATTTGGAACACAATAAGGTATTTAAATTATATCAAATATTGGTTATTGGTAAAACATTTATGTAAATAAGTTATGTTGAAATTAATTTTAACACAAATATATGATGTTATTCAAATATTGCAATTTAGAATTTTATTCGCTTTACACTTCTCCGGCTGCCACTAACTTAAATGTGTTTGAATGTGTAGTTGAATTCCAATTTCAAACCCAGTTGAAATAAATCGTTGTAAGAGTAACAGTTTGTAACAAGCGTTCGGAATTCAAAATGAAACAAGTTAAAATTTTATTGACACTTTCCTTTCCTATTTCCATTTCTGTGTGTAATACTATATGGATGTCATAGACATAGTTCTCTATTAATGTACAGATATTAACCACAGGGTTAATATATATACTCATTAAGATGAGTGAGCACTCATTTACCGATAATATCACAGACGATAAAATAGAGAGACTACCATGGACTAAGTAGAATGTTTACAGATTAAGGTATTTTTAGCAAAAAGAGATCTTTTGTTAGGCATGATGATTATATCTGGAGAACAGCCGCGCTTAGATTGTTGTATATTCGAAACTTATAGATGTTTAAATAATGAAGGGAAACCGCTACCCCTATTCAGGTTTTGATAATTTTGACATGGCATCAATATGCGTACAGTGCAATATACATATTATAGTACTTCGAGCAGAGATTAATACATTGCAACATTCAGTGCTTCCTTAATATTTGTAAACCTTCGATAATTCTCTGTTTAGGTGAGTTGAGATGCGAGGTTGAAGTATTGGGAAGCTCTTTATCTGCGATGGGTCGAGATGTGAGGGTCGATTAGAGCGGAGAGTGAGTGATGTATACCCATGCCATCGGGTCAGTCGCGGGCAGTAGTTAAAGCAGGAACAGCTACAGTCGCTGCTATTTGTCTGCCCTTCAGGTCGATGAACTTCCGTGGATAGGCAGAGAAGTTGTTGCTATCCATCCAGGTGCGAGGGTAAAGACTTGTAGGTATTCTTGTTTACAAGGGTTATATTGTTTTCAGGGATCACTTTTGCAAACGGAGATCTTTATTCGATATCCACAAGTGTATATATATATTTATATTTCAAAATGTGTAGGTATCATAGATCGCGTGTTATATTGTCGTCCTTGTGACTCCTCAGCACACCTATTAAAGAATACATAAAAATCATAAAGTAAGATTCTGCAGAAGAAGTACCTGCGGGGAGCCAGTTGCGGCGTTATTTCCAGGCGTCCTAAAACTATATGATAATATAATACCATAATACTTTACTTAAAAGCTATGCTTTGGAAAATTCAAATACAATGAAAAAATCTTAAATATGATTGTATTTTTGGTTATAGCCTTCATTTCGCATAAGCTTGAATATTCATAGTCTTATCTTACCATAAAAAGCAATTCCAATATTCTTGAGAAAAACCTAACCATTTTCTCCGTTGTTCAGAAAACTTTTTCCTCAGTACTCCTCATACAATCTTCGAAGAAAATCTTTCACAACATCTCAGGCACTACTTTGGATCAACTTTCCAGCCACTTTAAGTTAATATTTTAATAAAATTATTTGTTTAAAACTATAGTTAAAGCTCATTACCTAAAACCAAAATTCA
>PDGT01000024.1:986165-1007982 GCA_003671415.1 Megathymus violae | reverse complement strand
ACGGCCTTCGCCATTTTATAGTATAATGCACTGGCACTCTCTGGCTGTTATTCCTCCAGTTAACGAGACTGACCTAACCTGGGGATTTAATACACGACGTAACCCCATTAAAGCAAATATGCGGGGATTGAATCAAATTGGTTTAAGTATAAAATTCCCGCTACCAAAAGTCATTTGTTGCCATTTTTATTACCACTTTTTAATTGTACCCATGGACATTAATTACGTTAACTAACTGTACTTATTTTGGCAGACTGATTCAATTTGAAGGTCATTTTTATTTCTGTAATTATTGATCTCATATTATATGTATACTAGATAGGCAAAATACTTCAGAACAACTACCGCTACATTGAACGGTTATGTAACAAAATGGTCAAGAGGGAGAGTATTGGCTATTTAGTGTATACAGAGGCCTGAGTGTGTGTGTGAGGATAATTTTATATATCATATTCAGAAGGATATTAGTAGAATGAACAATTGAACAAATGAACTGTGGAAATATGAAATGACTTTGTGGTGCTGTCTTTTGAAGTCACGGTGCGAATTGGCACGTCTTTCGCAGAATGCCCTTTGGAATTTCTCTTCTTTTTACAACTAGACGCTTTAATTTTATCGTGTTGTATTTCTTGACACATTTTATCACACTCATCGCTCCATTCTCCATTTTCTATTGACTGTTGTCACCTTGAATCTGGTTTGGTATTGCTTTGAATTTAAATGAAAAAAATTGTGGTCAAAAATGAATACTCAGTAGGTACACTGTCCCTAATAGACGCTTTAAAAATAAACCGAAGTGATCCTAGAATAAGTTGTTACGACAACGTTTTTTTTTAATTAGACTTGCCCAAATGCCCTTAGACACAACATTTTAAAATGTATGTTGATCCATTTATCAATTTTTGGCCAAAGCTTCACGTAACTATATAATTAGCACAATGTTCGCAGTTCATTCAACCCTTTAATAATCAAGTCCAGCGTAACATAAAAGAAACTTTTTTTAAAATTTCACGCCCCATGTACATAACATTATTAAGAATACTTAGGTTTTCTGATTACTCAGATAATATTTATTGACTGACAGAACATGCTTTGTTAATTATTTAAATATGAATAATTTACTTTTACAACACCAAAAAGTTTACCAAGAAATGAATTTTAGTGTCAATCGGCAACTACAAAATAAAGGTCAATGATCAACGAATATGTTATTTATGTGTTAAACATTTGAAAATATTACCTTAATATTGTCAAATGTCTTAGAGTTTTTCTGTCTGTCTTTGTGATGGGTTGTTTGTCCGGATTTTGCTCCAAGATCACAAGATAGATTTTTTCAAAAGTATTAGGGGTTATAATGAGCGCTTTACTTTAGTACGTAATCTTTAATTCATCTCAATACTTGGAAGGCTTACAAAATAACAGACTTAGTAAGAACAAATTTTAGACAAATTTATATTCTTCTTTATAAGAATTTTATCTTTATTTTTCTTTTTTATTATTATTATATTATTATTCCTTCTAAGATTATTATTATATTTATTTTATATTTTTTTTAATATTATTATTAATAAGATATCAATCAGTAAACATCGAATGTTATCTTGGCGCAAATTGTTGTAATAATCACCATCTTCACCGGCAACTCCTAAAGTTGCCGTTCAATAGGTAAAAATCTAAAGCCTTCTTCCTTTACGAGTACTAAGTATAAATGGCGCATCCATCTATAATGGTATCACGCATAAATGTGTTTGCCTGTCATTAGCTTCTCATGTACCACATAGATACTCTTGGTAAACCTAATAAATAAAAAAAAAACCCTGTAATTAGGCTACTCCTGGTGTTATGCATTAATATCATTCTCTCAAAATGTAATTTTCTGGAAGTTTCACTTTTGTCGTGTGTGAACTGCACACACACCTTTTTTTTTTGTAAATAATAAAAATGTTTACATTAATAATACACGTGAAAAGTAAACCAATCAAGATTTCGTAATATGCAGGCGCATACAAACGCACTTACAAACATACACACGCAGAATGCTTGGACTAGAGCAAGTAGCTTGGACTACTCCAGTATAGATACTATATTCACTACACGATGCCTATTCTCTCAGTTCGACTCGGCAATGTACAGGTGCACACAAGCACATATACCGTATACCGTTTAATGGATAAGAGTGGGGAGACTACGAAGCATCGCAAAAAGAGGAGACCGAGTAATATGAAACACTGTATAAATACTGTATCTTATTCTCTCGCAGGCTAAATTCTGTAGATGTATGCATTTGTCTCTTTTCACTGTCACTTTTTCATGTCATCGAGTTTCAAATCACAATGGTGTTAAAGAAGATTCACTTCAATAAATAAATACTTGAAACATAAGTTGCATATAGTAAGTAAAAGTACAGACATGAGGTAGCAACAACCTATTTAACCCCTCACTTTTCGTCATGCGGAGTAGTTGGCAGAGGCTGTGTAAAAAGTGTGAGAACGAAGTTACAGGGATTTTTTTGCTTAATGAAGAGTTTTTTTTTATGTTAATAGCCGACAAACGAGCAGACAAGCCAAATGATGGTAAGCGATGACCGTCGCCCATGGACATCAGCAAGACCAAAGGTATCATTGATGCGTTGTGGGCCAGGAAATGAGAAGAAGGTTAGAAAGCACGTACTTGCCTCTCAAGCCCCCAGCCGGAACACGACGAGTCGTTTGGCGGCTGACTCAAGCAAGAGGGTGGTAGCTAGCCAGGCAGGCTTTACGGAAAGGTAATAATACCAGTAATAATATTAATGATTTAATAATAATACTGATAATGTCATCCATACACCAAGCCCTACCACCATGCAAGCTGACTTTTGTCGCCTCTTACGACACCCTATTCTGCAAGCGTGGGATTGGGGGGAGTATTCTAAGCCGCCCCAATACAGCTAATAGCTTGGTTAGCAGTATACGTAATACGGCGTGTACGACGGAACACATAGTCTAAATTGCGTCACGCTCTGTTCGGCCAAGCAATTTAAAAAGTGGGACAGATTAAAAGATTGATAGCAGATTTCAGATTGATTTCATTCACTCAAGACGACCATAACTGATAAAGAAATAAAAATACCTTTTTGATTTTTTAACGATGTTGTCATATTCGTTTTGTTTTTAAAGTACCAACTGAAGTATATTCAAACTAGTGTATTTTGCAGATGATGAGCCACAGATATTAAATATTATCCTAGGGATGAGCGCATTTACTGCGCAAACAAGTGAAGCATGTCTCAGTTTACGATATTAAATAAAATTTTATTCACTATTGGATTTCACAAACATTTCCAAAGGTATACTGTGCTATCGTTACCTTGGAGGAATTTGGATTAAGGGGCCAGAAACTCTAAGTAGAATGTTTTTTACTTACATTTCTGTAGTAGTTCTTCGAGTAACTGCATGAATTGTATACATACTCGTTTATATATATCGGCGCCAAAGCGTTATTCTGTCGCTGTTTATCCAATTATTGAATTTTAAGATCGATTTGTTTAAGTTTATAAAAATGATTGTAACTCGTAATTATTATGAATCTAGATCAAAGACTATATGTAAAACAATTTAAATTCATTGCATGATTTAAAAAGACTGTAAACTGATTTTTGTACCACGTGGTCACAACCAACATTTCTGTATAAATACGACTGTTCGAACGCACAGCCACTAACTTGAGTGCGGATCGTCGAACAGAACGGAGCTCTGCAGAAAATACAAGATTAATTTGAAAAAGTGGAGAAATCTTATTTCGAAGTACCTAACATGGACCCTACTGAAGTTAGTGACGTCAGCTATGCTGATGTCACACTTTTTAAAAACAATAACACGGCACCCGCGCCGTTATATATATTTGATTTTATTCCGTCGGTCCATTTTGTACATAAAACTTATGTAAAATCAAGAATTCGTTTTATGCGAATTCAACAAAACTAAAACTCTTATAAGATCACTTGCGTGGCTGTTGTCTGCCTATCACACCGTATTCAAATTAGATGCAGGGATAGAACTTGATGACCTCATTCATAATGGACGGCTGCCGTTTTACCTCGTCACACTTTTGCAGTAGAACTTTTTCACGGTAGTTAGATTTCAATTTACTGGCCTATCTTACCTTATAAGAAATGCAATAAAAAAATTACAGACTCAAGAAATTTTTTGACAAAGATAACAGTGATAGTATAAAGTAATTTTTCATGTATGATTTTTTATATTAAAGCAGAAATAAATTTGACAGCTGTAAATTTGGTTGTAGTTTCCACTAAGAGCTAACATATATCGAACCAATTATCAACTCAAAATTGGTCTTAAATCGCGGTCCCCCGAAGTCAAATCAATCCTCAAATCAAATCAAATATCTCGGATAAACAAGTAGTCTTCATTTATTATGGGCACGGCAAAGGACTGGAATAACTTGCCCGCGTCGGTATTCCCATCTACTTACGATGTGGGAGTCTTCAAGAGGAGAGTGAATAGGCTATTTATAAGTTAGTGCGTTCAACATCTTATACTTCATCACCACTTACCATTAGGTGGGATTATTGTCAAGCATTAACTTATTTTATGTAAAAAAAAAGTATTTGGTTCTTCATTTATTGTATTTATTTTACTTCCTTATAAGTTTCAATATTTTCTTCACAAATTATGTTATAACTAAGTTTTGATAAACAATTGAAAATATTTTCAGGTCCACTCTTTCTATTATGAATTGAATTATCAAATATTTTAGTCTAACATACAGGTACAGATCATAAATACATACAGTCAATTTATGTAGTAATTTCGAATTGTAACAGCAGGAATCAATTAATTGATTTCAAAGTTATATGACAGGATTATCACAATTTCTAAGTAATTAAGTAAGTAAGTAATCAAGCCAACTTTCGATGCTTTTAATCATCTTGCTGAACAAAGAAGGAGACAATCAGAATAGTCTTTACGGAGATTTCAGGACTCTGGAGCACGCAGTTAATCTCGGCGGTATTCGTTTACGGTAGTAGTATTTTTTACACGCCTGGCTACACACTTACCTCCTTCTAGAAACAACCGTGACATGTTTTGCATGAGTGTAAATATTGGAAAGCGAGTTATAAGGGGTTATTTGTGTCGTTCTGAGCCGATTACTATTACTCATTGTTAATAAATTGGTGCTACGAAAGTCCATGAGTCCATTCATTTATCAGTTGTTTACACACTTATTACACATTGGTAAAATTTGATGACTCTTGCTCTTGAACAACTTCAAATGAGAATAAAAGGTTCCCTGTGTTCATAAAGGTTACAAATATACATATATATTTATATTGTGTTGAAATCCAAGATCCTGTACATTTGAAAATTTTTATAGATCTTAAATGTCCATAATTTTTTCTGTGGGAAATCCTCAAAAAATAACATAAAATCAAGAGAACATTCATACTTCAATCTGTAAAAAACCTTTTAGAAGCGGTCTGGTGCATTACACGGATAAAATTAATATACGTATGTATATTATGTTTATGATTACACCATTAGCTTGTTTATCTATGTATTTTTTTTGTTTACCATCTGGGAGTCCCTATTAATTTATCTTCCTAAAATAAACATGCTGTTATTGAAAAAATTGAGAAAGAATACTACAAAGGTTGTAATATTTGAACACGAAAAACTATCGCACTATTTTTTTTTTCTTTCAAATTGTAGCGTTAATTCGTACTAATTGAATGGCCATCGATGCTTTCCACTTGCGTTAATTTCCGGCGTGCGACGGGAAATTGCTTCTAACTTTTATCCGTTGTGTGAAAATCTGTGCGTGTACTATGTTCAATTACTGTTGAAGTCATTCAATAAACATTTGACCTTTAAGAATTTGGAAATCTTCTTAGCATTTTCTGTCTATTTTTGTTTTTGAGTGAATAGTGTTTTAGTTTTTCTTTCATTTCGTTCATCAGTTAATTTTTGTCAGTGCAATTATTTTTTGTGTGGTTTGCAATAGTTGCAGCTAGGTATATTAAAGGCATTTGTTTTTTATAGGTACAGCCGGCAACAAAGCGAATGGACCACGAGATGTTAAGAGATTACTGTCTCCCATGCATATCTGTAACACCATATTCTTCATTAACACTTTGCCGACCAAGAAACACCAAGTAAAGCATTCCAAAATCAATAAATATATTTTTTTAATCGTGTAATATCCTGCCAGGCTGTGCTTGATCATGGCTAGGCGTCTCTCTGTTATGATTTTTCTTTTTTTGAGCTTGTATGTATGCTAAAAAGACAAGTATACTCTTATATAAATTAAGAATAACCTGACACCATTTCTGATGCAGTGAAAACCAATTTGGCCATCGTCGAAACAACTGTCCTATGACAGTTGTAACTAAACAAATCTAATTAATTCGAATTGATTAATCATTCACCGTTATGTGTCATAAAATATTTGGCGAAATAAAATGTTAACGTCAAGGACAGTTGACACAAGACGACTGAATGTACAATCAATTTGTGCTAATAGCGAATTCCCGGAGAGCAACGCTTCTTGCCCATTTTGCCTAATCAACTCAAATCTGTCCTGCCTTTTATTGTCTGTTCTTAATGGATTTGCGATTGTTCCTGAATCAATAAGTAATCGAATTTGGGGCGTTATTGGAGTCTGATTTGTTTTAACTTGTTTTAAAATAACAGTGAAGATCTAACTAGTAATACGAACACTAGTAGTACATAAAGTGAAGCTGATTTAGCAGTTATATTAGAAGCGTATTTTATTTATGTGTGATTGTTAGAAGGGATACACTTTATGAGTATTTTCGTGCTTTGAAAGATCATCTATAGTCTACGTCTACTACCTATTTCTCGGACTGTCTATGGTCGTCACTGTTTTCTTCAATAGGTAGTGTCCTTGAAATACTTTCTTCGTTGCATCATCCTTCTCTAATTAAAACGGTTTTCAGTTCATATTAAGACTCAGGTCTCATAACATACCAACGGCAATTGTATTACTTGTTCGGACTAATAATCAGGTAATTAGTATCAGGCTTTTTTGTCGTTCATATTGTGTCATTCGTTTATTCATAATTACAACCCATTTATGTCTGCTACCGTAATGTGCTATACTGCTGGGTCTCATCTCATAATGAGAGGGGCTCTAGGATTACAATCCGCCATACTTGTTAAAAGCGGATTGGCTGACTTTAACATCTTGGATAACGTCATGGAGAACTTTAAATTTTCCTTACGATAGGATTATAGGTGCGTATAAAAATCATACTAGAGTCTCTTTTGTAGGAAACCGAGGTTCACATCACTCGATTAGATACTACTGTGTATTCAGGTTATCTAGTTACCAGCGGGCAATGTGGTTTACAATGTAACCTACCATAGAAATATTTTTTTTAATAATATGCTTGTTTTAAGACTGCTTTCTTTGTTCTTTTAACGGTTCATGAATTAAGAAGCATTAGTATGGAACACCATATTTTCAGTATTGTATATCGCTTCGTTCTGTTTCTTTAATAGTTCACGACTCTGAACTTTGAACTTTTAATGTCAACCTTGTTGAATTGTTAATAAAACAGTGTCATTTGAACTCAGTTATTAGGGATTTAGATTCAGATTTTAGGGCCGAACATACTCGAATTAGACTTGTATATTTAAATATATACATACCCTGAATTATGTGTTTCTGTCCAACATATTTGCATGAACATTTCCCGAATCTGGAAGGAATTTAAATAACCCAATATTCACTTTACTATGAGTTATGATCCTATAAGAGTTTAATTTTTTTTCACCACATTTGGTCAAAACTAATAAAAACTCAGCCTTTTTTAAAGTTGAGGAATTTAATAAAAATGAAAGCTTCATACGTGTGAATCATGTGTTTTAAAAAATGGATAGTAAATAGGTACTTATATACGATATACTTCTACGATACTGTTAAGAATAGCTATAAGTATACGTCATTCATTCTCGTCGCGTTCTATTTCTGTTTTATTTTTTGTCTTGTAATATTTGTCCCAGGGATGTTATGGAACTCCGTAACCGTAACCGAAACTACCGGATATCCGAAATAAAAATATATCTGAAAACGTAACCGAATCCGATAAAAAAGTTTCGAATAATTTCGGATAGGTGCAGAGTCTAAATGAATCACTTTATGACAGGTTTTTTTATGTTAATAGCCGACAAACGAGCAGACGAGCCACCTGATGGGAAGTGGTATCACTGATGCGTTGACGGCCAGGAAATTAAAAGAAGGGAAGAAAGAGAGGTTTTCGCTGGCCGACCAGATAAATTTTATCTTTAGAGAGTTTTTGATATTTATTTATTTTTTCCATGATTATAGTAATAAATAATACTTAAACAAAAAATCTAAATTTTTCCTTGTAAATACATTCTGTTGTTTTACAAGTCCAAAATCATCCTATATCCATAACCGATATTATCATCACAAACGGATAATCTGAAATAATTTCATATCCGTAACCTTAACCGAAACCGGTAAAATATTATTCATATATCCGTAACATCCATAGTTTGTACCTATTAGATAGAGATAGACATATTTATCGATAGTGAAGGTATCTGTCAAGTAGCGAGTCGTATCTATACTAATATCATAAAGAGGAAAGCTTTGATTTTTGTATGTTTGTAACGAATAAACTCAAAACTGAACCGATTTTAAAAATTCTTTCACCATTAGTATGCTACATTATCCCTGAGTAACATAGGCTTTATTTATTACTAGAAAAAATAAGGGGCTCTTGCAAAAAATTCAGTAATGTGAACCAAGGTGTAAAAATGTAAATAGAGGAATGTGAAAAAATAAGTTCAAGTAAAAAAAATAAACTCATTACAAATAAAATATAAATAAATAAAAATGTATATGTTATAAAAAAAGAATAAAAAAAAGGTTGGCAAGTACAAATTAAAAGAAAAATATACATACCTATGTCCTTTATAAAGATTAAATTATAAATATAAGTATCTCAATTTTTTTAAAATTAAATGTACGGGTGTACCGTGCAAAGCCGGGGCGGGCCGCTAGTCATAAATAAAGTCAATCTTGTGTCGGTCAAGCTACAGATCGGACGTGTGCCTGCGCTCGTAACTCTGTGTAGTATAGGACTCGTAAGAGATTCCAAGTGTCCTTTAATATTAACATCTTGAACACCTTATATATCGATTTTTTTAAGCGTAAACAGACGACAAAGACAGTAAATAGTCAATGTCGTCTGTACACATCCTCAACACAGACGCGTTTGATGATGTCATGGTTGATTCAACACAGAGGGTGGTGCACTCACCACTGAGTAGATAAAGAATCATTGCGTCACACACGAATCCAGTAGTACGGAGACCAGTGATTTCCAACAGAGGGGCAGTATGCTATAGTAGGGGACGTTGGCTTGGATTCGAAGGTGGATCCAAAAAGATAATTTGATCGATAGATCGTTTTAACACATTTAATGATTTTGCATTTAACGGGAACAGTTTTAATATGACCTTTAAATTTTGCTTTTAAAGTAACTTTCAATGCCTAATACAAGGATGCCCACGACTAAATTCCACGAAATAGCAAGTGTCATAGACAAAATGAAAATTACAAATAACCAGGACCCGAAAAACAAATAAATGCCTGCCAGAGCAGAACTTTGACGTGAGCCGGGAGTTGAACCGAGGATCGTTCACAGGGAAAACAAAGTTATTACCAATAAGTCACATGGTCATCTCAGTTCGTTATTTAAATCGTTATTTAAATATACAAAACAAAAGGTCGCTTTAGTAATGTTAACAAGAGAACTGCGCTAAGGCCCGTTGCCTCAGGCACTATAGATTCCAATACAACTTGTCTTGGGAATCATAACAACAAAAGTATTAAGGGCAGAAGTCAGAACTTATCTCATATTTCAAGTGGCGTCTCGCGAAATCCCTGAGGCGACGTTCACACGGACGTCGGCATGGTTGTCCTGGAAAAATATATTATTTTTAAGATTATCTTTACGAAACCGGTAAATAAGATTGTGACTGAAGTAGAATTACCAAGTTACTATTAAGTATTAGTACAAGTCGAAGTTACTCTTAGTATGAAAACCAACGTTTTATTTAAGCAATCAGAGAATTCAATAAAATTCACATGACCGTTCATTTGTATTCGGGTGGATGTTTCAATAGATTTAACAAGTACTTGAAGAAACTCGTTGGACTATTTTTTTAACTATTACGTAGAAATTTGTTTATTTTTACATCCATGTATATCAATTTTCAAGGTGTTACATGAACAGAGCAATATTTTAGCATATAACATAACATAGAAATATTTTGATCTTAATTCACGCCATAAAATTTTTTATTTCTATTATTTAGTGTAAAACTTCTACTTCTACAATTAGAAATCTGAAATTAAAAAGTTAATGATGAAAATGAACTATAGTTTATCAGTCAAGTTGCAGAAGCAGAAATGACGATTTGTTACAATAAATAAAAAAATCTATTTTTGTCAAGAAAATTAGAAAGCTCAGCAAAACTAAGCGTGATTGTATGAATATACCTTAATATTTCTGAAGCGACACGAAAAATCACAGGTGAAATCATTGGTAGAACAATTTATATGGGTCATATTTATCGAAGTTCTAGTTTAATCTAACATTTTCATTCGAAGCAACGTTAAAATAACACTTTTATTTGAAATTGAAGGTGAATCATAAATCTTATTGTATGGTTATTAAGACGCACTCATATCATCGATTCGAATATTTTTAAAGCTTTATTTATATTGTTTGTCCAAGCATTTGGCACTAAACTTATATTGATGCAGTTTATATTATAAAAATTGATTTAATTTTAAAACTGCTTTAAATAACTTCAGATTCAGTATTATATCTTTGTCGTTATGTTTTCTTAATTATATTAGGTACTATACCATTGGTGCTTACATTACTATAGCTTTGGTGCTTTTTTATATCTTACTTTGAATGTGTTCTTTTCTAATCACAACACATAATCGTAGCACTGTCGGGGCTCGGGTTTTCTGTGTCTGTAATCCTCACTCATACGTATAAGAAAATAATGACAGAAAGTTGTTCTTCTCATTCACAGCAAATTTATCGGCGAGCGTTATGCCACAAGTTTACGCTCTTGATCAAGACTGTATTATATAATAAGACCGGAACAATATATGAACTTGAAAAATTTTAACCATTTTTGATCCAGGGAATATTTACAAAATGTTATCTATATATCTGGGAAGGATATATAATCTCTTAAAATCTGCTGGCTACCATTAGGAGTTTATGGACCTCTTTAAATGCCGATATTTATGTCAAACTTCATAATATTTTAAAACGGCTGCGATCACTGCTTTCAATCAACTCTGAAAAAAATGTTATTAAAATGTGTTAGTATTTATTTATTACTTATCTACATATTTTTACCTTTTTGGGGCGGCTTAGAATACTCACCCTAATCCCACGCTGGCAGTGGCTCGTAAGACGCGACAGAAGCCAGCCTGATTGGTGGTAGGGCTTCACGTAAGGAATATATTATCTGTATTATTATCAAGTCATTATTATTATTACTGGTATTATAATTTTTTCGTTAGGCATGCCTGGCTAGCTACCATCCTTCTGCTTGAGTCAGTCGCCAAACGACTCGTAGTGTTCCGGCTGGGGGCTTAATAGCCAGTACTTTCTTTCTCACCTTCTTCTCATTTCCTGGCCGACAAGGCATTAGTGAGATCTTCGGTCTTGCTGATGTCCATGGCTTACAGAGACCACTTACCATCAGGTGGAACGTCTGCTCGTTTGTTGTCTATTAATATAAAAAAAAATATGCGGTAAATATTCATAAAAGTTACAAATTTTCGGACGTTACATTGTATTTGACGAATATAAATTGTTTCAAGCAGATGAATTGCTCAAATTGTCATAAATCATGAATTTCAAACTGGAACTTTTATTTGACTTATTTAACTTTGTTTGTTTCGTGTAGAAATTAAATTATGTTTAAAAAAAACTTACTGGTCATAATTAACTTTATTCTTATTATAGTTAGGTAGATGAGTGATAGAAAGAAATATTTCATATTTTGAATAAGTACAGGCATTTTTGTCAATATTAGAATGAGTACGTTTAATTTCTAAATTTCTTATGACGCAATGCCTCTAGAAGTCTTCTCTATTTTTTTCTTTACCTGAGATGTAATTATTCCCGTCTAAGCAAAGATAAGCGGCTAACTCATTGATGGTATATTCTGATCAGAAGTTTTGAAAAATTATATTTGATTTTCAAAGTAACAAGCAGCCTAAATTATCAATTTCAATGATCATTATTTTTTGTTTATTGTGATCTTAGATTGTAAACGCTAATGGGGCACTCCTAAATTGGTTCTCGCAGATAAACTACATAAGTCTCTTTATGCTGTTAGAAAAATGAGGCAGTTTACTGACGTAGAGACAGCTAGATTTCTTCAATTAACCTATTTTCTTAATCTTATGTTTTATAGTATCTTGATATAGGATAAAGTAGTTGACACTGATGATTTGTATTGCAAACAAGAACAGTTACAGCTATGCATAGATTAAAGTCGAGTGATTAAGTGTACTCACTATAGCATCTCAATAAATTTATTGTAATTTAGTATTCATGCAAAAATATTACATATAAACAAGCAGAAAAGTGATACACACAGTCGTCAAACGAAAAATAGGTATATTTTGGTCACGTCTTCATATCGCGTACAAAAGTTTTAACGTTCTTTTATGGGGCTCGCTGTTCGTTTTCACAACAAGGCCCTCAAACTTGATATGTGGTTTAACTAGTGAAACTTTCCAGCGACATGTTAAAGATCAGCTTGTAGGTAAAGGAAAAGGAAAAGATATATACGAATATATAAATGACAAGGGCGCCTGGAACAATTAGTACCGCAACTGATTCCGCTCGAGTTAAAATTGCGCTGTAATTTTTGTTACTGATTTAAAAGATGTGCTGGCGAGTTTCTTTCGCCGTTTCTTTCCTCCATGTTAAAGCACCTTTTCTGAACTGTAGTATTAAAAAATACATAATAAATGATTTTCAATTTCAATGGGATTTGTGTGACCCTACCTGTCGAGCGAGGGGTACCAAGTTCCATTTTCAACCGAGGCAGGCATTTATGTGGCAGACAAATGTTTGTTTTTGGGACATGGGCGTTTGAGATGTTATATTTATGTGTGTCTATGCCACCCGCGATATAGGATGTCCTAGTACGGGGATGCGAACGTTTATTATTATTGTTTTCATCTTTGAGATTGAAATGTTTCATTGGAACTATAGTATTAGTCTTCTCCGAGACTGTAAATCCATCGACTGCTTAACTAACTTAAACCCCAAGGATCAAAAAAATACTCCTGTCATTAGTAAATTTGATTATTCTTTCAGTTTTGAACAAAACGTCCTGTATATTCTGTTTTCGTGTTAAAATCGTTGCATTTTAGTAGCACCTATGTTGAATTTAATATTGTAAGCTTGCAACGGTGGCTCAAAATTCTCGCAGAGAATGAAAATCAAAACCGAATAATGTCACTGTTTGTGAACAATTTTCTTTAATTAGATTCCAGCATAAAGTCTGAGCGGCAATCAACTTGATTGGTTAGTTAAATTGTTACTGTGTCGACGAAGCTACTAACGAAGGAACATTCACACTGACTTGTGGAGACTCGCCCTTAATTAGTTGATTTCTTGTTTGATTTTATGTTGATTATTGTATATCTTTATTTATACTGAGCTCAAGTCACCTCTCACAATGACAGGTATTAAGTCCATAATCCGTCACGCTGGCCGAGTACAGAAACTCTCAGATGTGCAAGTTTTCTCACGATGTTTTCCTTCACCGAAAAGTGCTATTAGAAATTATTACCGCTAGCTTTGATAAAGTAAAATGTACTTGTGGACTTCGGGATCATCATGCGCGATTGATTATTGTAAAATAATAGTTCCGAAACAACTACGTTTTTCTAATTTGGTTTATAACTAATTAGTATGAAAACAAACAAGACTTGGTGTTCAAGTAAGTAAACATGGCAATATTACATGTTGATATCAATTTAGTATCGCTATCTCTCGATTATCCTGATAAGCGTTTGACGTAAACCACTAATTCAGGAAATTCACACAAGTATTGATATGCAGTTGCAGTTAAATTCCTATTGGAAGGATTTACTGCAAATTAATGTCACTGATAATGGTGGCGACGAGATTAAATCCCAATTTTGGGTTCAATATTAATGTGCAACCAACCGGTGATATTCCAGTGGTTTCAAAGTCTATCGTGTCAGAACCTAGGTTCAAATATTGAAAACACTTTTTTTTAATAAATCTATTACAATTCGGTATTGAATTATAAGTGCAGATTAATACAACATAATATAATTTAATTTTAACTGTAACGGGTACTCACGATTTTTGTGTTTTTTAGAATTATTTCGATTAAATTACATGGATCATGGTCAATGGACCATAACGGAGTGTCTCGCTAATACAGTTAAAATGTATAATTTCCGCAATGGTGCAATTTTAAGAAACAATAAAACTTAACACGAATATCCATTTTTGTAAATAAGGGAAACATTTTATACTACTTATGTACATAACATGTGTTGCTATTAGAAATATTTCCCAGATAACTTTTGATTACAATAGGACTTACGAGAAACAGAAAAGAGACGGTCAGCTTAAGTATAATCCTAAATATGTCGTAATTACCAACAATTGCTTTTAATAAAGTAGCGAAACGTAATCTTACCAGTCTGAGAATATAGTGAAGCAGGATAAAACGTAGCAAGGTCAGTCAGGGTCATATCTGTACGGATCTTTGACGAAATGGAATTTGGTTTAGTAGATTCTCCAACGTACACGTATAAGCTTGTGTGTTGAGTTGTGAGAAACAAGGGCGTTTTTATTTGGGAACATTAAAATTCATAATCATTTAGTCATGTAGGTATTCTGTAAATACACTTATATACGTCCTTTTTGCTTCTGCTACCGAAAAGAAACGGCGAAAACAACTCTTGAACACAACTTTTAAAACAATATATGCTTAAACAACCTTTCACCTGCATGGAATTGGTTGTCACACTGTTATTTCTAGGCGTCCTTGTCATTTATTATTATTTATCTATACCACTATTGTGGTAAAGGATATTTTTTTTAATTACAAGCTTTGCTTTAAACCGTCGGTCGTTTGATTGACCTGCAATACGTTTACTAATATCTCTCTAGTAAATATTAGTTTTTTCTGCTTGTTTTGGTTGTTATTGTGTTCCTATACACAGGAAAAAAAATAGATTACTGACAGATTTTAATATAATAGATGTGCTGTCTACAATATGCATCTATGCATAACCATCTTTTGTATATAAGTAGCAGGTCGCGTAAAGTAAGCTATCGACATTATCCTTGGTCATTTCTAATACCGAAGGAATCACAAACACGTTGTCAGCCAAGATGCAAGCGGGTATAATTCCAGTGAAACGGAAACATAATAATATTTCACGGTTAATCTTAATATAGAAAGCAAAAAGAAGGTAGCTAGTCGAGTAGGCAAAATTACTCACACCACGTACGTAAAACTCTACCACCACCCAAGAGTACCGATGGAGGTAAGTCAAACTGGATCTTAGAGGGCGCAAAGACAGTCTGTAGTAGGAACGGTTTGCCATAACCTAGCTCCTTGTTCAGCACGTTTCACCATAAATAGGGTAGGCTTAAGGGTGAGTGGAACCCTTTAAACCCAGGCAAAATAAGTTTCGAATTGGATTCTGGAAGAATGTAGTAAAATTTGTTAGTTGAAACAGTAGTTGAACGTAATAAACATATGATATTAAATAGCCGTTGCAACCCACGAACATATGCTGTCACAACTAATAATAGTGGGACACCGGTGTCCTCTCATAGTTAGAAAAATGAAGCTCACAGTTCACCAGGTTGACCAAATATGTAAGTTGACAGACTTCACCGATTTTTCAAATCAATATGGGGAACTCTTGTGTGCAGGTTTTCCCACGAAACTAGCTTTCTTAGCTGTTAAATTATTTACAAGTATCGCTGGATACACGTTGATGACCCCCAAGCCTAGTTATTTGTGAACCTTCTTGCTGAGGGAAACTTTTTTGTGACAGATTAATGTAATAAACATTCATTAACATTGATCATGGGTGTTTGTGATGTAATATTTGTGTAAGTCCGTGCGATCCGCAATACAGAACATCCTAGTGTAAGGGTGTGATCGTTTTTATATGGTTTCGTTTATTTTCTAAACTATTATATCACGATTCACATCACTAACGATATCTATACGTATCGATACAAAACAAATGATTATTAGTTGTTTAAACGGCACAAACATTTGTACACAAACCAAATGATCCGTTAAACTTATTGCGATGTCAATTGGATTAGTTCCATCAATCAGGGGCAACGAATGTTCTCGAAATAGCTAGTTTGGGTCTATTTGTACGAATTAATCGTATTTTCAAATATAAAATTAACATAGTTATCTGATTGCTAGCTAGGCACATAAGGCGTTCAATATTGATCTATATGGTTCTATAGTTCAAAAGATTCTTATAAAATACATTGCACGTATATTCATGTCGTTTGTGTATCCCATTATATTTTCATCTGAATTAGTTTGACGGCATATATCATCACCAAATCTATATAGATTTGACGGGCAGGTTAGGTAGGTAGATCATGAACCTAAAGGTATGTCAATGCGTAATTTTTTTAATTATTAATTATGAAGGAGTAATTAGAAAACCATCATTTGTAAAATTAATATTGATCATCTCTGTCACTATCTTCCTTAATGTCTAATGAAATCCCCAAACCCCGTAAAATTCTGAAAAAAAAAATACCGAATTTAGTTCATATTTCACATGATGTGTGTATTTTATGAAGCCTTTAAATTTCTACAGGAAGCAGAAAACCTTCGAATATACATGTACAATACGGAACCCCACAATATGAAAGTACGATTCGAACATAATTGTATTATATTTTTATTAAATAACATTAAACAATCGCGTTTGCGGATTCTGCAAGGTACAATAACTACGGATTTAACCAAAGTTAACTCTGTATTGCGACTATTAAGTGAGTAATTACTGTAATCTTAAAAGATGTACGAAATCATTTATCTACTTAGCTTCTTAATAGTGAGGCTCGGATAGACTGCTTTGGAGGACAACTGATGTTGTCCGTGTTAGAATTGTCGATTTAATAATTAACAATTACATTTTACTATTTCTTGTTTTCCATTACTACTGACGGACTACTGGCATAACTTTCAAAAAATTTTTTTTAATGTACTCACTTTTTAGGGTATTCAGAAATCAATTTTATTTGATTAGTTATTTAATTCATAACAACCTATAGCTGTTACTGTGCTACATTCAGGTCTCTCTTCGCTGGGTTAAGGTCATAAGTTCACTATTCTAACCAGTAATGGGTTATGGAGAAATTACTGGCATGTTGTTATCCTCAAACGTTCTTCTTCTTCTTCATCGAAAACAGTGATTATCAGTTGTCATAATAAGCACGCATAAGCTTTTTAAAAATTTGTTAGTGAGTGTGGGATTTTAAACTTGTATGTATCTGATTTTCATCAAGGCACAGAGAAGCTAATGGTGTGTCAATGTCTTATGAAATAACGTAGACTTATCAAACAATAAGTTTCTATAAAATAAAATCACCCTGTTTACAGCGCGCGTTATTAAAATCATCCTTGAAGAATTTTATTTGTGAAAAGCTCTCGAATCTTTTCACAGAGCCTTTATGGTTGCTTAGTCAATTTAGAGTGAATACATAAGAATATATTTTTATTCCTTTCGGTTATTTCTGTCAGTAAACTCCGCTGCTTGGATTTGAGTTCCCGAGGGAAGCAAGTGCTCAACGGGGGTTTCATCATGATTATCAGTCCTGTTATACTCCCTTTATAGCGCGAAGTGTAAAAATATTAAAATCTAAGTTGCACTAAAATATTATGGCATTACCAAACACTTTAGTTAGTATACGTAATATTTCTTTGGTATAGTCCTTTTTTGTTAAGTCTGTTACGATTCAATGAACAACATTTTCTAAGACAACCAAATAAGAAAAAGGTTCTTTAATACCATTCAACTTTCTTTTTATATGGATATAAATGTAAAAAAAAATTCTCTCTAATAAATTTTATAGACATTTATTTTCTAGAAAAATTGTCCTATACATTTACTACTGGATATACGTATATTCTCACACAATCTCAAGACACTAGTGTTAAAGTTTACCGGAATAACAAGGTAATAACATTTGATTTGTAAAGGAACATTTCAATTCTGTAAGATAAACCTACAGCCCAAACAGTTGAAGTAAAACAAACTTGAATTTTTACGACGTAGGAACCCGTTTGGAAAGGATTTCTGAAATTTTATCCTCGAAAGGGTTAAACAGAGTGTAAAAGTTTGATTAAAAATTCCCTTTTCCGTAAACTTTAATTCAAATTAAATTAAATTCAAATTAAATTAAATTCAAATTAAAATTTAAGTTTCGAATTACTGATATATATATATATATATATATATATATATATATATAGCGACCTCGTCCGATTTCCTTACCAGTTCTTCCTTTCCTTTCCTTCCTTCCAAAGGGCTTATTATGCCCTCCTCCGTCTTCCTTGAATGTGGCCCAGGCGATGAACACGAGGGTGTTCGTTGCCGTTGCAACATAAGGTCTCGAGACGGCGGGAAGACGCGCTACTTCACACAAGACGTAAATGTTAAACTCCAGCCCCGTCAAATTCATGATCAGGGGTCCAGACCTCACCATCTTGAAAGGAGTCCAGATCTCCACCTTTGGGATCGGGGAAAAGTGCAAAAGCGTACCCGACATTCCGGCCAATGTTGATACAAGGGAACACCCGTGGTGGATCTATGTGACACTCATTCACATGACATGTTACACTTTATAAATAAATAAAAAGACTCAACTCATGGCTGAATGCCAACCCTACTTTTAATCCTGAGGTAATCGTAGAATGAAGATGATCGTAATAATATCTTTTAGAATTTCATTATTGGGGTTTGTTAAACAATCATTTTAGTACTTGTAGAGAGCCTTTGAAGACAAATTTTCTGTTTACTTTGTTATTTTAGCCCGCGTTTTATCTGTCAATTCTCTAATATTCTCTCGTTAATATGTTTGTTAAGTGTTGGCATTAGTTACATTAGATGAATTAGCTACGAATTTCATAATCTAGTTTTGTGTGGGTAATAAAAGTTTGCTGACCTTTAAAAAAGTATGAATTTCAAGGATAAGTTCAATAAGGTTTAGTTTGAGGTTAGTTTCAGGTATGAAACACAGTAGACAGTAACGTACTGTCATTTTCTTGAAATAAGGAGTGCCAATTCATTTGCTGATTTCTAATAGACGGTATGTGGTGACCCACGCACGCTTGTGTATGATGTTAACTAAAGGCACCTCCGATGCGGTGTCAATCAAGATGGAAGCGAGGGAGTCGCTTATCAGTGGCTCTTTGTCATATACACTCTCTGTGTGTGTTTGTGCATCCTTGCATGAGTGTATGCGCGTTCGTGTTGTGATTGTGATGATTTTAGGAATGTTATAACTAGCCAGGCAAGTAAAGTACCCTACCAGCAAGGAAACCAAGTTACTGCCCTCCTAATAAAAGTATATAATGAAATAAATGGCCCGGTCACCCGCTGCTCTGTCGGCTACTCATCGGAGATGCTTTTAGTGTTAGAAATAGCCGGTGACAACGGAAAATTTTGTTTGTTAATATCGGATTTAATATGCGTAATATATTATTTTTCAATTGTAACATCGCATGCTTATTTTCATAAGTTGAGTTTAACCATCAATTTTTCCAAATAAACTGCCATCAGCAAGGAAGCCGTGTAAATTATGCGTCCGTAGTGCGTAGTCCGCAGACTATTATCGTTTTGAAGGCGCGAACCTACAACCAATGTCGGTTCATCTACTGTGGGCTATTACCTTAATGCTCATAATCACGATGAGGACAAAAAATAATAATTCTTTATTCAAATCAGGAGTTTTCTATGGCTCGTTTTATTATAACACTAGATAGTACCTGTCTGCTTTTCTGGGCCTCGTTTTTAAATCAGCTAAGTTTTATATAATTTGCATTGTTACAATAGTTCAAAAAATATTACAATTGCTTGATTTCATTTTTACAAAGGGTAATTTATATACATAGGTACATGTATTCTTTTATTTATATTGAGGGATGTTTGTCATGCATCAGGCAAAGCTTCGCCTGTACGAATTTGATTTTTTCGTACAATGATTTAGATGGCAACTCAAATTAAGATATCACTCCATCCTCTTGTCGTGAACATCCCTTTGGTATGAACGACGCGCTCTGCTTCATAATTCGTTATGCGTACCACAAAACGCTGGAATATTTTGCACGCGTCAGCGTTCTCATCCGGTTATAAATTAGGTGTGTTCAAGTGAAGAGTCAATAGGCTAAGTAACTGCTTTTTACTTTGCATGTCGTCTTCTGTCAACAAGTGAAACTGTTGACAATTATTAATTTTTAAGAGCGAAAAAGTTCAGTCTTAAAAAAATTTCGTGTTCATAAAACCAGATGTTTGGTTAATTTCGCATCAAAGTAATAAAAATAGTTACTAGTACTTTTCATACAAAGATCTTTTAACACTATTCCATAAAGAATACAGTATCAATACAATTAAAATACTATTGATAAATAAGTAGTATTTTACATCACTGCACGTTTCCAAAAAGTAAAAATCGTTTCAAGTGTTATCGTATCATATTACGCTACGCAGTCCGTTTATTATTATTACAGGTATTTATTATTGTAAGCATCTACTTTTCTGTAATTACGTTACTATGCTTTTAAGCATGTCGTATCGTAATAACACCCTCTTAAGCTCGAATGCCTTATTATGTTTTTTAATACCTACCAGCTGACAAAAAACGATCGATTTGTCTATTCACACGATTCCTCATTTGAAATTTTTTAAATAAAAAAAATCTTTTTCTATTTTCTATAGTTTGCGAAATAATGTTGAAATTTTGTTACGATTCGAGTCTTTCTTCTAAATAGATAGGGTAAAATACAAAAATACTAAATATTGGTTAACGGTATAAATAATAAGAAGACGGTGGAGTCATTGTGGCGCCCGTCAGTAACATTAAAGATTCATGTTTGATGACGTGTCCCAACTCTACATTATATGAAAGGTGTAATAAAAATATCACTTTAATTTAATTGACTCTTTAATCACCCTGTCACGTAGACAAGGGTTAGCGACCTTTCCCCATTAATTTGCCAGCTTGATTAAGAATTTGCGATATTGGGTAGTAGTTATGTATTAACATAAGTTAAATAAAACGGGTCAAGGTTGAATCGTTGGTACTCGCATGGTATAGTGATCAGTGCTGTAAATGTATTCTATGTATAAAGCTTTTATTCTGTATGTTCGGTTTTCTGTTTAATATTTTAAGATTTTCCTATAGCCTTTCATATTAACTATATATTTCATATTTTTAAAAGTTTGAGACTATTATTGTACACAATAGGGACACGGCTAATATTTTTAAAATGTTTAAAAAATAAATTTTTAAATACATATTGGTTATTTTATTGATTTCTTTTCAATCTTACTCTACTTTATCGGACAAAAAGCAGTAAACACGCGGATGTCGTGTTCTCTGTTGAACTATATAGTTACTTATAACAATAACCCAAACAAAGAGGCAATACACAGGTAAGTACTGATAGTGCAA
>PDGT01000024.1:945196-986015 GCA_003671415.1 Megathymus violae | reverse complement strand
ACGTGAAAATGATACCGTTTCGTATAGGGCTTGCACAAAATCTATCGATAACTTTAAATATAAATGTGGTATAAATAAATATTTTTTGTTTTACTTACATTTGTTCATATTTTGCTTTTTGAGTATCCGTTACAGCTAGTAAACACATTGGTCAGAAAGTAGATTAGTCTGGTCTAAAGGTGCATCTTTGGCTTTTGAATAGAATTAGCTCCTTAGATTTATAAAATTTGGCGAATTTTATATCTGTTATTATTATGATATAAAAATATCCGGCGAATGTGATATCATATTGAGTGAGTAATTTTACTATTTCAAGGTTTCCTGTAATTGCAGTTCAAAAAGAAAAATGGATTCGAATGTTGAACCAGATAGTTAGGGTTCCTGACAAAGTTTAGTGTAGACATTTTAAGGGCAACTATTTCGTTCTACGAAATCATTGACATCTTGTTAATGGGAATCTATACCTACAAAATTTGTTGGTTAGTTCACTTCCTACAAAATTTGTTGGTTAGTTCACTTCCGAGGTCAATAAGTTATATCGATTTACATCAAAGAATTAATTAAAACCAATAAGTGTTTTTATTATCGTTTTCTTTAGTACCTTTTAATGATGTTTTGTTTTATTTCAATCAGCTTACAAATAAATAAGATATGTTAATATAAAGAATCCTGTCCAATAAGGTTAAGTTTAGACGAAGCGAAGTAAAGAGAAGTTACTAGAATTAGCATGGTATTAGCTGACATGGTGTTTACAAATAATATATAGCGATATGCATCATTGATTACTTGAGACAGAACTATAATTGATAAAAGTAAAAAACAGATGGCGTTGATTACAATTTATAGTAAATTAATTTGGGAAATTTCGAAAAATATATTCATGATAAAGTTGTCTTTGTAACATACCGAAATTTGACATCTTTCATATCCCATATATCTCATACGCTAATCGTAACGTTTTCTTTGCAATTAAAATTTAATTACAGCCATTTCATTTCCAGCGTTAATCGTATGAACTGAGACCGACAGCTGAGTACATATTTCGTGGGTGAAAAATTTTCGTCGTAATAATGTCTGTACTAATACTTAAAGTTTTTGTTGGCATTTAACTTCAAAGTCTGTGTGTAAGAAAGAAAGAACACCTATTCTCTTAACATAAATTATACGCACCTGTAAGGGTACACTTTTATGAGAAAAAGCTCTCCGTAACAGAGGCAGGAAAATGATGCTTTCATTGAAGCGGAAAAAAGTTCTTTGAAAGGTTGAAGAGAAAAAAAAAAATTCAAGTCAACCGATTAATTAATGAACTAATACATTAACCTAGTTCTTATAAATTTATTTGAAATTTAAACGTGTCCAACAAAAAAATATTTAAATTTATTCGATTAGTTTCAAAATTGAAATTGAAAATAGCAGAATTGAAATTTAAGTGAAGTTGGTATTTTCTTTAGGAATTATTACCGCTTGTTCTATCGCTTTTTCTCATGACAGGAAATTACCCAAGCAATGACATAGTAGGTATAGCTTTCCAGATATATTTGTAAGAATCTAGTACAAATAAAAATTTATTTTTCATTAACAATAAAACAGACCCGCGCTTCCAATATGCCTATGAATCCGTTAGTGATGCCAATCGTGATTGATCTAAGACAACGGTGAACATGTAACTCAGTTGTTAGTTTGCTTGCTTATATTTATATAGACATAAAAAAAAAGTTTGTATAATGCACATGGCTACCGATATGGACTATACGTTCATCCCTGACATTTTGGAAAGACATCCATTACTTAATATTTTCTAAGCTAATTTACATCGCAAACCGATTTGAAAACAAGGCAAAAGCTCAAAGACAAGCGAATCTTTTCAGTTAGAAGATGCAAAAGCAGTTATCGCAAAACAGTGCTCTCAAAAGTTATCATACATGGGTAAAGTAGAAGTACATATTTTTAAGTTTATTATGATTACGCAGGCACAAGGCTTAATTCACTCTCCCAGGTCACGGACGAAATATGTTTTAATTTCAGAAGACCGCGACGTTTTATTGTTTTATGGAGTAATTGCAACTCACAAACATAATACCGATAACGTTATATGCGGTTATATGCGGGTAAGGACAAAAGGACAAAATTGTTTCATTAAACGCTCCAATTCTAATTGAATTGTATAAATTCTAAAACTTATGTTATGCGCCGAGCGCCTTTTCTAGATTAATTTTTATTTTGCACTAAAAGTGTTATCATCATTATAATTCGCATGTATGTAACTGATGGATTCTGGTCTCTTCTTATATGTGAGAGAGATAAAGTTCTACTCAAATGTGCACGTATGTTTAAGATATTAGCGGTATGGGCAAGACTTAAATTCAGGATCTTGAATGATTAATTACAATCACTCTCCCACTTACTGAGCTTTGATGTTTCACAATAAAAAGGGTGAAGGCTGGGCTTTGAGAACATTATGGTGAACTTGGGTTTCCTCGCGATGTTTGTCTTAACATAAGCAAGTGATAGTTAGTTTTTAGAAGGCACTTTATTTGAAAAGCTAGAGGCGCGTGCAGGATTTGTACTCGAGTCTCCGGTGCAAGTCACCAACGTTCAAACCATTATCCACTGCCAACACACGCTGCTCTCCTACACTGAATAATTATTTCTTGACGCTCCTTTAAATCTCCTCTAATTCCTCTTTTACTAAAAGGATCTTAGGAAAGTTCTCTGTAACAATACTTTTTGCTTGCTACGAAAATGTGTTATTCTTGCTAGGTGTGCAATAAAATGCTTATTGCACTGTATCGTGTTTTAGAATCGTAATGTAGCCTGCTCTCCCACTTGCTATATGGCTCCGACTTGACTTGTTATCTGGCGACAGATACACGTGAAATATACATATTTCACGGTGGCTTGTTAACTAATAATATTGTATTTCTGTTTCATTCAACACCCAATAGATTGTTATTAATGTTTTTTCCAATCTAAAGTCTAGGGTTTAGTAGAATTAGAGCAGCTTAAGAGTTTGAATTAAAAGTCATGCAGCTGAAGAATCCGACGTCATTGCAATAGGTTCATACATATTAGCGTTCTATGTGGCTTAAATAGTAACAATATCTTTCTCTTATGTTGCTATGCTATAAATACCATCTTGCACGGGCGCTCCACGCGGCTGCGTGGGCAATATATTTCGCTACAAAAATTACTGGAAGAACCCGTCTCCTACAGAAACCAATTAACTGTAGACAATAATGCGGTCTTGTTTATTATTTATCTATTATATTATTTGTTACAAAATAAATATTTTTACGTTTTTGTTGGGTATGAATTGTAACCCTCCATCCTGTAACCCTCAGTTAAATCGCTAACAAAGTTTGCCTTAGGGTGTTATACGTGTAGTTTGATAAAATCGAATTCCTCTGAGAATAGTTTTAGAATTCTGAATTTGAGACAGGTATATGTTGTGAATCGAATTTGTTCGGAAGATGTTGCCGAAATCATATTAGGTATGTCACGTGATATGCCACCCATACTGACATCAGAAATTCAATGAGAGTAAATAGATTTAAAAATCAATAAATTCAAATGACGAATTGAAAAGGCACTATTATTCTGTTCCTTGTTTTCGTTAGGTTCAATTTTATATTTGTAATCGTAGATATGTAAATAAATTAACCAAGTTGGTTGAAATCTAACATTTTTAATTACCGTATCAAGTTGTAAAATTGTAAGAGTAGGTATGTTTACACACTCACACCCCTGCGCTAGGATTCCCTGTATTGCGGGTGACATGGACATCAAAAACATTGTCGTCATGTACATATGTATGAGGTATGTGATTCAGATTTTGTTACAATAATTTATTATCATCGAGCTGAACTAGGAGACGAATAATAAAATTCGTAATTGTTTAATACCGTGCTTCACAATTTGTCTTTATAACTGATTTATTTTTTTTATTTTACACAAACTGATCAATTATTTGTTTGTTGTTTGATTAAATTAACCTAAATATAATGTTTTCCCAGTCAAAGCGATGTCGGGTTACTTATTGCAGTAATAAATAAATGCAGTAGGACGACCGATGGAAACTCCAATAGTTGCCTACATAGTAAAATGCATCATGAATTTCTTATTTAATCACTTTAGTTAAATTAACTACGAGCTATTTAATTCCTACGACACTAGTTATAAGAAAGTACAAGTAATTTCGAGTGAAACTTTGTCGCGTGATTTAGTCAGACTTTTTTTATTTTCTTGACATTTAAGAGTTTACTCCGACCGTAACAAATGTGTAATTAGAGGTGACTAACAGCCTCAGTAGAGGTCTCGTACAATTGGTCAGGAGATGCAGATTTTCGAAATAATTTTTTCATCTCGTTATAACATTTCTGAGACGTGTGGGAATGTAAAATGATCAAACAATTTCTGTTCATTAACGTTAATTTCTGTACAGTAACGAATTTTCTTCTCGTGATTTAATTCCATCTTCATTTCCTTTTAAAATCCGAGAACTTAAATTTTCCTTCCGTTGTTGATAAAATACTTGTTTTATTTTAATTTTAAATTAATTTAGAGATTTTTTGTTGCGTACGAGTGACCAATTACTACCTTTACAGGTAAAGCAGCTTTCAGTTGAATTTAAGTGTATATGAATCCCAGACATAGAAATAAGACCAGGGCACAGATCACGCAAAGATATCATCTAGCATACTGATGAAAATTTTCCGTTTCTAATTAAAAAGCAAATATAAAGCAGCTGCATCTGTTAGGTTAGTTCTTTTTTGTTCTGTTTATAATTGTCAGGACAAGGTTTGTATGAAAGAAAATATTTGAAGAATGGTACGGAAAAATTAAAAATTTCAGTTACAACATCTGTATAGAAAAAAAATAATGTAAATAGATGACAAACGAGCAGACGACCACTTGGTGGTAAGTGGTCATCGTCGCCCATGGACATCAATAATACCAAAGGCATCACTAATGCGTCAAAAAAAAAGAAAAAAGAAAGGAAGAAAGTATGAAGAAAATATGTTTTTTATATAAATTGCCAGTAGGTTAATGATCTTGCGGATAAAGAAACTTGTACGTAAACATGCATTAATATCGGTCGAATTATATAAGGTAGTACCGAACCCAGCGACTCTCAACAAGGGATCCGTTTGCCATAGCCTCTTTGGTCGTTTAGTACATCGCATCCAGAACAGGAGAGGTTGGCTTGGGCTTAAGGATGTATAGTAAGAGATATCGAAATGCTTCTAGAGTAAAATTTATTTGAGCATTTTTTGTAGGCATCTGTATAAAACCTGACGGTCTGCAGTACTCTTACTTAATGTGGAAACTAGAGGTCAGTATAATTCGGTGTGATGAGCATCTACACAGTACCTACCTAAACTCACAGACCCCGAAATGAGATTTGGGGTTACAAATGGGGTCACATTATGGTTACAAATGTCTCGAGCATAAAAAATCGTAAGAAATTTCTTAATTTCGTTTATTTCGTTAAGCCAATACTCGTTAATTGTAATGCTTTATTATAACTTCTGTTATCCGAAACGAATCGCAGGCGCGTTGCTAGTATTACTCTTGTATAAAACTCTTACGTATACGACTACGTTACTATAAACGTGTACTCTTGTATAAAATTGATTTTCCAGCTGGTATCGGGAAAGAACTTCCTAAAAATATTAAATAGAATATGCCTGTTAGTACTGTATTTCGACCGAAACGTATATGCTCAATGTCTATGCGTAACTAGTGCCTACGACAAGTGACTAATGACAGGTGACTAAGACGGGTAAGACCAATGCATGAACACATGATAGATTTAAATGATATAAATTTTATTGTAGGTATTAAAACCTTAGCCAGTTCTAACAATGTGTATTACCAAAAATGTGGACCTAAGACGTGATCTAAAGGACCACAGTTTTATAGATACGCTAAGAATTATGCAGTGTGCCGCGAAGGTGCTATTTAATTTGTAGCAATGAAATTCTTAGATTACAGCCAAAGGATGATCACATAGTAAGAAATATTGGTAACTGTTGAGCAAAGAGTCTTTAAATGGCAAGTAGCCTTGATAAAGAAGACGAAAGCCGAAGAAGACAGATGTCTGCTGGATATAGAATATTCAAATCCAATCACCTTTCTTCAGCTATAATACTTCCAACCTATAACGTAGTCAGTCTTGTGAGGGACAGGATACGGATTGGACGTGTGCCGGGGCCCAGGCACACGTCCGTCTCAGCTGTGTGTAAATGAAGAACGCGTGATTAATAGTTCCTCGTGTCCCTTAAAGTGAATGACACAAGGGAAACTGGATATTACAGTATGCAGTATAATTATAAAGATATACTTAAATGGTATTTATTTTCTATGGAATGTTACTATTTCTATATTAAAGTATCTCGTATCAAAGCGTCTTTTCAATAGTTTTAATAATCTTTATTTGTATTTATTTAAGCATATGTATAAGTTATAAGCATTTTTTTTAAACTTCTAACTTATACTTAATTATATTTAGGAAAATAACACGAGAGTTAAATTTCAAGATACAGAGTCAATGTATTCTTAAATATAATAATAAGACATAATGTATTGAATGTGTTGAATGAAAGGTCAATATATTAATACACTAATGTCTTTTCAAGAGGTGCAGTGGAAAATAGCTTCCAGATCTAGGACAGATGATCAATTTCCTTCACAATTTCAGTATACCTTTAAGCTGAAAGTTTGTGCAGATTGCGATTTGTATGCAAATTTTGCTAACGGCGTATCGAGGGTTAAACTATGCATAACTTTGTGAAACATTAATCAGAGATATGTTTATTAATACAAATCATTAACTAAATATTTTAACAAGTGTTTGTGCCTGTTTTTTGAATTACAGCCTGAACTGAATTTGAATTTGGTCTGGTCTTGGAGTTATTTACAGTAAAAGACTTTTAGCTTTTGAGTCTAAGCTATCTTCTCCTGCTGGTGATGTATTAAGCAAACATGGATCTGACACCTCTGTTTTAAAGTCAGTGGGCTCTGTTCCACCTTATTCATGACAGTACTCTTGCAAGGTGACGGTTTATTTTACATGTTAAGTTGCGACGGTTTTTCAAAAGATCAACTGTGAAACGTTTTTTACCTGATTTAGTTGGGACTATGAAGAGCTAATACAAATTCAGCACTCGCTTATTGGCCTGCAACGCCTCGGTGATGACCCTGGTTCCTATACTGCGTGGACTACGATATTCACTTATAACGTCTACTCTTTATTCTACGCACTCATATGAAAGCTTACTCTGTTACCTAATTAGTGAAAGTTAAAATCGTATACAAAAGCGGCAACTTCACGACATTGTTGTACGAAATTACAGCAAGCAAAACAGCTTTAACAGGGTTCGTACTCCAGAGATTTTACTATTTGAAATATTTTCTGTAACTTGTATTCAGATAAAATAAACTTCACCCAGGAATGGTTCCAAGAGACAGGTGATTTTCTGCAGCATTGCACTAAAACAGATGCAATGTAATTTTAGGATACGAGGCGAACGGGTCGGTGCTCGTAATGTGGGGTTAGTTGGTACCACACAGCAACTTATTGCTTTATTATTAGGTTCACTTTCATCCAGGCACGACGAAGGCAAATAGTGTATTGCATTGTTAACACGTAACAATAATTCTGTTTAGGACGTGCAGATCAACCAATATAATCAATTATTTGTTTTTGGGTTACTAAACAAATTATTGATATCGATTCTAAATCATCTCTGTTCTAAAATGCTTTCTCAGATCTCTAAGAGTGTTCGGAGAAGAGCGTTAAAAATAAAGAAATCATTAAAATGAAAATGAATGTCATTCGTACTATTTTTTAATTATTCTGTATTTTGTGACGTGTAATAACTGCCAAAAAATGAGCCAAATGATGGAGTCAGCATTTCTACCAATATCAAATACAATGGAAGACTATGAGTTCTTTATCTTTGATATTAAATAAAAGAATGAATCTTATGAATCGTACTCCAGTGTCTATAGAGGGGGAAACGTGGGTCCCCCGCCCTAATCGTTCTAATTCCACAAATGTTGATTAAATCGGTCACAGGTGTTGGAAATATCTTTAGTCGTGATATTTAATTTCAAAATATGCAGAAATTAGGAAATTTGATGATTAAATTGTACTGAAGCACTTAGGGCCCTGTGTTTATTAATTGTACGCGCTCTGATCGACTGAGTTCAATGATTTCGGACGCGGTCACCAGTTGGATGTGTGACCGATGAGCAACGACATTTCTTGAGCACTTCCGTGCTACGGAGAAACCTTCCGTATTAAGACGTTTTGTTTATTATCATTATATAGCCCCAATGCAGACCTTGAGGCGGCATCACAACTTCTGATACATTTGTTGATCAGTTGTCTCTCTACTTATCGGACTAAACTTTTGTGGATACTTTGGTATAAGTGCTCCAAGCCTTGTCAACTACAAGAATTGATTAATGCTTTGCAAGGAGCCACTAATTGGTAAAGGCTGGGCTAGGTCAGTAGTTTGGTAGGACTTAGGGTATTTTTCATCTCTTTTTCCAATTATGAATAGTAAATTAACTGCATAATTCAAGTTGAGTAACGTTCCAACATTCAGGTTAAATATAAATTGGATGTTACACATCTTTTGAGTGACAGAAGCGTGTAGTTTATTTAATATCTTTATTTAATTTCAATACGTAACACCAACGGATTCCTTGACATCTGGCTAGCTGAGACAAAAATCGGGGTGATATTTTTTAACTGATTGCTTGGCTTGACACTGCAATCGCAGGACCTTAAAAATATTTCATTGTTGTTTATAGCATCTACCTAGGCATGCAGATCCTATTACTATGAACGAGTACCATTAGGATTTAACAGGGCGGTACAGAGTCTAGTGACAATATTTATTATTCAGTTACGATTAGCAGTGGCTATGACCTCTAAGATTGATGAGTTTCTACATCTAAAGATTCTGTTTAGTTTATTGAGAGTAGGTATGAATTAAGTATGGCATAGAGCTATTTATTCTGTTCATTGAAAATCAATTGTTGCAATTTGTTAAGACGCAAAAATTTATTAAGATGCCAATTTACGTTGAATAAAAATTATTTGTTGCATTGGTTTGATTACCTTTATCTTTCGGACCCATCAATTCCTGGTGATAATCAATTTTGATAGGGTCTCAGCTAAATCTTTATTCCAGTCCAAACTTTATTTTTATCACAAGCTCGTCTTTATTGTGAAGTTTTAAAATTAAATCAACATTGCTATCTTAAGACAGGCATTTTATTTATTATAAGTCAATGTTTGAGTACACTCCTAACTGATGGAAGGTATATCTTATGTACATTAGCTGAGAAAAATCCTATTTACTCTCGACTTAAAGCCATCCACACTGTAATGGGAGGGTAACACCGCGGCGGGTACACTATTTCAATCGGTACACATAATAAATGACGAAGCAAAATGTGTTGCCAGTACCGGAGGGAAGTTTACGACAAAAGGATATATAGTCGACGTGTGGATCACTCAATGGTAGAAAGGGGATAGGAAAATCCGATTGTGAAATTCCTACGCACACTCTCTGAAATGCATCCTATAGATCGTCGAGCAGTTGGCTGCGCCCATGTTCGAAGCTCTGAAGATTGATCTTAACCCATTCTGGCTCAATAATAAGCCTCTCTATTTGACAGCCGGCTCAGATGAGACAAGCTTGTATTTTGGAGGCGTTAAACCTCCTAAGATTAGCATCAACCCACTTAGATGCTATTTGAAGTGTGAGATTTACACGATCTCTACCACAACTTCTCTTTTCAGTCAGTCAGTTGAATTTTGATCAACGGAGGCAGTGTATCTCATCCCAATCCGCTGACTTGTAACGCCATACTCGCCGTGTACCACCGGGGTTGTGATCGAGAGGAGAATATGACGAAATAGATTTTGCTAGACACTACCAGTAAACAGGAAACCTAAACAACTGAATTTATGAACCGCACAGCTGTGTCATTATGATAAATTATGTACAAGCACGTTTGCCAGTTTCCCGGCCGATGTCAGGTCGTGAAATACGTTTAGCTGTTTAATTATAGAGCAGAAAACGCAAACTAATTCGTAGAAATAAAAGTGTGTGTGTGATAAACGTCATATTAGTGAAGTCACTAAGTGCTTTATAGACACTACCAGTCACGACAAAGAACTCGCTTGTTAATTGGCTCTTCAACACTACAAAAACAAACTTTACCACAGATAACATTTATAGCTGAAGAATTTTACCTTGAACTTTACTAATATGTAACTAAGTACGAATACCGTCAGATTAAGCTGGGCTTAGAGCTTAGCAACTTCCGAAACTCGGTCCTTGGTGCCAATGCAATATTCATTACGTAGTAAGAGTAGCTTAGAATTGTTCTTTTTCACAGAGAATAAGTTAACGCTTGACAACAATCCCACTCGATGGTAAGTAGTGATGAAGTCTAAGATGTTGAATGCACTAACTTATAAAAGGATATTCACTGTCCTCTTGAAGATTCCTATATTGTTCTCGTAAATAAGCGGGAACACCGTCGCAGGCACATTATTCCAGTTAGAATCAAGAGCAGATGGATTTACACCCTTATGTCAACTATGTCTTAAAAAACTTAAAAATACTCTTACAAATTGAATAACGCTAGCTTATAAAGGAGCAAAAAGATCGCTGTTATCTTTAGAACGACGCTCCGAGAGGCTTTTGTACTTTTCCGATATTTCACACTTCAAGGAGAGACGTATTTCGAGAATTCTGCAGGTATTTCATAACATTGTAAAATTTCGATTCACTAAATATTTATTGGAAACAGTGGAAGTAAATATTATACAGCACAATTTGAGTGTAATGTTCAATATACTAATAACAAAATATAATTCCTTAAATTAAACAAATTCCTTAAATTAAGTAACGAATCACTGCCTATGGAAGAATCCACGGTTTTTTTAGGTATCACCTTAGATAGTAAGCTTCAGTGGGGCGCCCATACATATATCGGTTCTCGCAAGTAAACTTAGTAGGTCTGTCTACGCTATTAGGAAGATAAGACTGATTACTGATGTAGAGACAGCTAGACTTGTTTATTTTGCCTATTTTCATAGTCTTATGTCTTACGGTATCCTAATGTGGGGTAGATCAGCAGACATTGATTCAATATTTATATTACAGAAAAGAGCAATTAGAGCTATATACAGATTAAAGCCGCGTGAGTCATTAAGAGAAAAATTGCAAGAAATAGGTGTACTCACAGTAGCCAGTCAGTATATATATAGTAATTTAGTATTTATTAAAAAAGAATTAAATACGTATAAGCAGAAAAGTGATACACACAATCATCAAACAAGAAATAGGCATAATTTGGTTACATCTGCATTTCGTCTTCAAAAGGTTCAGCGTTCCTTTATGGGGCTTGGAGTTCGTTTTTACAATAAGATTCCTAAATCGTTACTCGAGTTGCCCATTGGAACTTTTAAGCGTCGCATTAAAACACAACTTATAGGCAAGGGATATTATAGTATAGATGAGTACATGAATGACAAGGATGCCTGGACTAAATTAGTGTCGAAACCAGTTCCGCACAGGTTTAACTAAACTTTTGTAATTACCATATGTTGTTTAAAAGATGTGCTGAGGAGTTTCTTTCGCCGTTTCTTCTCCTCATTGTTAAAGCACCTTTTCGAAACGGTGGTAGAAGCAAAAAATGACGTTCATAAGTGTATTTACTAAATACCTATATGATTAAATGATTTTGAATTTGAATTTAATAGTATAATATATAATAAATTGGACCGCAAAGAAAACGGGTTGGTTAGAAAGTTAAATATCTTCAATAGTACCTGACCTAGCTTTATGAAATAAAGATTAAATTAAAGAATATTTACTGCCACATAAAATAATAGATAAAACCTTTTTATTTTTGATAATTGTATAAAAAACTGAAAATGTAAAATAATGTTAGTTTTTGAATTTAGAACCAAAAAATTCAAATTTATTGTTTCGCGTTTGTTTTAGTTTTGCAATAAAAAAGTTATAAATATGGTGTCTCTGCCTTATAAATTTTATTAGTCTGAAGTCATCATGTCGTTAACCCCTAAAGAATACTCCAGCGTTTCCATGAAACTGGATCCAATCTTCGAAGACCAGGAACAAGCCGAACAAAAATTTTGACAAATCGCTTTCTTACAGCTGTTGAAGTAAAGAATCATTATTTACGAGCTGGAAGAAACAATCTGAGTACGGATACAATAAGGCGGCGTCTGGCTGAAGCAAATTTAAAGACATTAAGACTTGCAAATGGCCCAAAACTAGAAAGACACCACAGAAACTCAAGATTGAGTTATGGTAGAGAACACGAGAATTGGACTCTGAATGACTGGTCAAGAGTTATGTTTTCAGCCGAGTCTAGATTCTATTCACACAAGCACGATGGGAGGAAAAAAGTGTACAGAATACCGGGAGAGCGTTATAACTAAGCCTGTATAGGAGAAAAACTACCAGGCGGCTCTGTTCACGTATGGGTTGGGATTTTTTACGAAAGCCGCATTGAGCTAGTGGTGATAAAAAATGGAACTTTAACTGCAGAAAGATATGTCACTGAAACTCTGAATGACTATATTGATCCATTTTTAGTGGACATGGGCGAGAATGCCGTTTTTATGCAAGACAATGCCCGCCCGCATACAGCTCAGATAGTGCTTGCCTATTTTCAAGAAGTCGGTATCACACATGGATTGGCCAGCACTCAGCCCCGACTTAAACCCCATTGAGTATGCATGGGATGAACTGAGACGACGTGTACGTCAGCGCCATCCGCCACCAATCACGCTACGTGAAATTAAAGAAACTCTAATAGAGGAATGGCAGAATATTCCACAGCGTCGCCTCAAAAACCTGGTAGAAAGTATGCCAAATCGCATAACGGTAGTATTGCGAGCTCACTGAGGCAGCACAAAGTACTAAAATGCGTGCAAACGGCACATCTGTCATCAATCTACATTTACGAAAATACTAGAAAAGCTACGCATTTTTATTTATTTATTTATTTTTAAATTTCATTTAAGCACATTAAAATATTGTTTAATTTAGTTTTTATTTCATAAAGCTAGGTCAGGTACTTTTGAAGATGTTGAAGATTTTCTATCCGACCCTTTTTCTTTGCAGTAAGTGTATATATGTATAATAGTAATAATATAAATTTATTTTATTATTGTTTAATTATTTATTTTGTACACAAAGTTAAATTACAGAAATCAAAATATGTATGAAAAGTTTATATATGTTATATTTGTAGAAGTTTACGGTAAAATACAAGCAGCAGTGATAGCCTAGTAGTTTGAACGTCGGTCTTCGCACGGGAGATTTGAGTTCGAATTCGGCATGCTCTTCTGATTTTTAAAATTATGTGCTTTTGGACATTAATTATGACTTGTTTGGGTGAAGGAAAACGTAGTGAGAGGAAACCAGAGCCCAGCAGTGGGTCAATTATTGTATGTTTGCAAATCTTTCTACTGCTTAGGGTAAATACTAAAGAAATAATAAAACAACAGATAAAACAAATATGTAATAATTGTTTTGGGTGCCGTTAATTGGTGAACAAAAGGATACCGAAGCGAAGCGCGAACGGATTGTTAGCGTATGTATATTTTATATGTATATAATTAAACAATCGAACGAGGTACACAACCACATTTTAACTTTTATCATAATTTTTTTATTTATGTTTTTGTAATTTTCTATATGAAATCCATGATTATTGGGAAAGGATACTAATGTAGTACTGCAAGTAGCACTCTTCAATCAAACTCTAATCAACCAAAAAACTCTTCAATCGGGACCTTATTAATGAATTTTAAACGTAAATTATTTTTGAAAGTGAAACATTAATTTAAAGCAAGATGTAGTATAATATATGATTAAATCTTCTAAGCAATTTCTCATTTTCATTTTTCATTGCAGTAAAGCCAGCTAAATCTCTGCTCGGTGTGCGTGATAAGTTCCTTATTTTAAATCACTGTACAGCTTTCAGCGGATTATCGAGCGCGCGGAAAGTTTGAACCATTTAGTTACAGTTCGTATAATACTTCAAATTGATTTTATTTGTAACTACTTAGTTATATGATGTTGCTTCGTTTCGGAGAACAAAATCTTTAATTTTGCAACAGTATGCGTCAGTCTGCGTCTACATCTGAAACACTCACAAAGCCGCCATGAAAAACAGCATCCACGTTACTAATTAGCATATTTCTAAATGTTTTTATTTCGATTATTCATTCATAAATAGTATCATAAATAAAAAATCTATAAATGTGAACGTGCGAATGTTTACACTTATATCCACGCGTGAGGATTCCTCGTGTGGCGGGTGGCATGGAATCGGCTGGGAATCGAAACACGAACCCCTCGTTCGGCAGGCAGGGTCACTACCAACTATGTTATGGGGTCCGGTTCAGTTGGTACGATGTAATACCGCTAACAATGTAACAGAAAAATAGATATCAATTCCAAAATAAAATTTGGATTAAAGATTAAGAGTGGTATGGGCTCCAGCGATTTCCAAGAGGAGGAACTGTTCGACATAACTTCGTCTACTCAGCCGGTATACTACTAACAGCATTGGTTTGGACTCAAGGATGGATGGAACTTCTTACATTGCCATATGTTGTGTATCTTACTAAACAAAAAGAGATTAAAAACTTGTTTGAGCTTTCGTCATTTGTTTTGAAGGGTGTTAGGGAACGTAATAACACTTAAAATTCACAGCCATATTTCCTCCATTCCAATGAAACAAAAACATTATTGTATCTTCGAATGAGATGAGCCTGTAATTTTCTTTTTATGGCTTAAGTTACATGAGAGTGTTAGGGTTTAATTATTTTCTTTAAAACCTATGTTTCACAATTAAACTGTGAGTATACCTACTAAATTTGCAAATATTTAATAACATACATTTCACAATAACTATATTCCAGTATGGAATGAGAAGGTGGAGCCCGTGGTCTTCTAGAACGAAACATAAAACTACCGTTCAAATTGCTCACACGTGTTACTCTCGAGAGCGGAGATAAAACGATTCATTTTTGTAGCGTCTTTGCTATCTTTATTTGGGGATTATAAATGACAGACAAAAGATAGTATCCAACGTGAGTGTGCGATTCCAATTACTCAACTCAGCTGTGTAACTTATAATACGCAGTCCGACGTAAACACTTTCTTTTTCCTTAAAGGCTGACAAACGGGCAGACGGGCAGCTTAATGCGTAGTGGCCAATTCTAGCCATGAACATCCGTAACACAACATATATCACAGAAGTGTTGCAGAATATTAAGCTACAGTGGAATTCACATTATAACCGGAAATACGTTAAAAGCTATTTATGGCTGATTCTGGATTCCTCCACAATCAACAATTAAATGTAAACGTAATCATAATTATAATCATAAAAAAATCAATAAATAATTATTAAAAGTATATAAATAGCCTTTCTTACCTTCTTCTCATTTCCTAGCCGACTACGCATCAGTGATACCTTTGGTCTTGTTGATGTCCATGGGCGACGGTGACCACTTACAATCAGGTGGCTCGTCTGCTCGTTTGTCGGTTTTTAACGTAAAAATAAATTGTAAATTTAAGATGAAAAACAATAAGCCACATAGAATTTTTTGAATTGATCCTGCGCAGCCTCGACAGTTATTCTTCCTAGAATGGTCATAAAGGTGAAAGTCGAAAGGGGAGATGTCGAGCTGTACACATTTTCAATAAAAGTATAAAGCTTATGGCACGCTATATAAATAAATTTTAATATTAGACAGGATCCAGGAAAAGAAGATCCAGGTTGGCGAATATTGAACCTAAAATTACGCAATAAAAATTCCGAATATATTGATGCGTTTAACAGGCCGGGGACAGGTTAACATAAAATAGTTTAAGGCTAAACAAATACTCGCAGGGATTTGGATTCAAAAACATACTTCTTAGGAATAATAGGAATTGGAAGAATGAAAACACTTGCTCCTGTAGCTGTTTCAGTTAGTATTATATAGGTTAGATGAATTAAAATTTCTTAGAGAGATTACAAGAGTACCCACTTTCAATTTATATTAAAAATTCCAAACAATTTCATTCATTAGCTCTTGTACTTCTTACCACTACAGGTAATGTTTGACGAAAATCACCAGAAAACAAAAAGAAATTATTCTACTTATTCTTAAATTAGAATTTCTTTACTTTTTATTAGCCATAGTGCATTCTACCTTGTTGCTACTTTTCGATATATGAAGGAACTTCATCATATAGAATTGTGTACCTTTGAATGTAGGCATAACGTTGCTCTTAATAATCAATAATATTTGCTCCAAGGCAACAAATTATAAAAAAAGTTTCGACTGCCCACACGTTTCATTGACGAGTGATTTTATAGCTTCAAGAGTATCAGTAATAGGATCTAATCTATCTTCTCTTAATGAAGAACATAAACCTTTTGACTTTCCTTTGAACTTGAGGGCTTTACAATCACAACAAATTATAGACTACTAACCTATGTAAGTTTCATGATTATAATAATAAAAGGGTTATATGAACTGTTTTCTTTGTATTTTTTTCCTTATATTTTCAACAGATAACGCGTCTCTGCTTCTCCCTGGTTCGATGAACAGTTAAATATTGTTTATATGCTTTGCTCAGTCTACTTAAATTATGCCGATGTGATTCAGCAAGTAATCTTTCTTGACGTTGTGTATCGAATTCAGTTCCATAAATTTCTTTTACACTCTTTTGATTTTGACTTAAGTTTATTTCATTTATACTAAATAGGTATTCTCTCGAGTTAATCTTTATGATTTTCATTAGCTCCTTTGGATTCAAATTCTATGATGATTCCGATCATGACCTAACCGTTTAATTCGATGTTCATACCATTCGATAAAACCAGAAAAAGTATGTTGGTTGCGAGCACTCGTCAATTTTCGCATACGTTCTTAATTGGTTTCATTCATACGCGTGAGAATGATGGACACGATCATGAGTAAATCCCATAAATTTAGGTTCATCAGATTCAGTAGGATCCTCAAAAAAGTGCTGGTTTCGATCCCTTATCAATCTTTTTATAGGCTGTTCGTTAATTGCGTTCATACGTAATTCAGAATGACGTTTATAATCTTTGGTTACTCAGACATTATATTCTGCGTGTGATTAATTTTTCCCATGTGCCGTATTCTAAACGGTTATAGTTCTCACGACTTATTCGATGCTAGTCAGTTTCATTTCGTCGTGAAGCTGATTCACTAAATTTTGTGATAAACAATTTTTTTGTTATTACATTATAAAATATATTATAATAAATAAAAAATTAAGTAACCTATTAATATTGAAACAAATGAAAACAAATTAAATGACAGGTTAATATAACCTGTAAATTCTAGAAAGCCATAGTACTATAGCACACGCACATGGAAGGAAACAAAGAATATGGTTGGCGAAAAGGTACAAAAATAACGATTTAATATTGTTTTATTATAACCATTAGATCTACCAATTGACGACCCCGTAGCCCAGTTGGTAGTGACCCTGCCTTAGCGTGGGAGCGTGGGGTCCCGGGTTCGATTCCCGCCGGGGCAGATATTTATGTGACAGATAAATGTTTGTTCTCGGGTCATGGGTGTTTGTGATGTGATAATTGTGTATGTCCATGCCACCCGCAACACAGGGAATCCTAGTGCGGGGTTATGAGTGTGTAAACGTTTATTTATTATTTATTTACCAATAATTTATCAATTGTGCAATCATAAGTTCTTCCCTTTTTACTAATTTACATTAAGTCGTCAACACTTTTTTGAGTTAAGGAAGGCCATAAAGACAAACAGACGGATAGACAGACAAAAAAATTGAAATTGTTAGAATTTGGGTCAGGGAGTCGAGAAACGAATGTTTATCACAAATTATAACAATAAAATTAAACATACAGACAGAAGCTACCGATTTAAATAGTAGTATGCATAATTATTGGTCTACTCTTTGTTTGTGTGTGTATGACACATACAAATAAAACAATTTACACGTACCACGGCCATGGATAATAATGCTAACCATTCAATTAAAAGCCAAGTTGATAGCGAAAAAACTGCTATGTGCCGAATCTGAAAATTCTATTGATACATTTTTAAAATTAATTGCTGCTAATTACGTACACCGTCCAAGCGCTTACACTCCGGCGGTGTATTAATTGTAAGTGATCGACTAAGATAAGTAGCTTCATTGTTAGGTCACAGTCACCCACCGTGCTAAATCTTCGGTCCCGGTTGTTGTAGAACAGTGATTAAACCACGTTGCAATCATTGATCAACTTAAGAACTTCTATCGATAAGGTTGCCCACTAATCCACACTATAGCAATGTAATGGCGTTCGCTCTCGTACTCTAATTACGACCAAATACCTATACCCTATAATGGGCCATTAACTTGTAGCCATTATCCAACGAAATAATGAACTCAGCCTTTTTAATGACAGTAAGCAATTGCAATTTTTGAACTTCAAACATGAAAAGTAATAGATCAGCAAACTACGTATCTACATGTCTAGACGCTGACACGACTGCGAGATACAGAAGCGGCATATCTAACCATGAGAAATACGATAGGGAAAGAATTCCACCAAAACGAATTACTGCGTTTCCTCTCGTTTACATCCGATGAGATTCAGCACAATTTAACGTCTAACTGAAAGATTGATTGAATCGATTAAAAGTCTTGTTAAACTAATAGGGTGCTTGTCGATTAGAGGAAAAAATTTGTCGTTACATAAAGTTCTAAACAATTACGAAATGTTTATATTTATATTATATTGTGTAAGATTTCAAAATCGAAACGGTGTTATATGAGTACCTAAGTGAAATTGTGGTGGTAACATTACGAAGTCGTAAATTTCATTACCAAAGTGTCTCTGTAAAGATTTTCAAATCAACAGAGATACGAAGAAACTAAGCGCTGTGACAGATGATATACCAATCGCCTTCAACTTTAACGGGTACTAAAGATTTTTGCATTTTTACCGATATTTCGACCCAATTATATGGATCATGGTCACGGCGAACCTGCGATGGCGGCGAAAAACTCTTGACAGTTGACACTTGATAAACATTAATGATAGATAACATCTACTTAGTTTTGCGCTCTTAGGACCCATACAACGACACGCGAACCGAACGACATCTTAATGCACTGAACATTTTACTGTTTTTACCTGTCACAAAACCAAAGTAACCACTGGATTCCACGGTTGACCTACTTTAAACTCAGCTTCTGTATTAGAATTTTTGAGGTTTAAAAATCTTTATTTCCCATAAGAATAAAATAAAATTTTTAGGATGTTTTTTTATATCAATGGCCTCTCTCATTAATCTTGGAATGTAAGATCACCCGTAAATGTGATATCACCGTGGGCTATACAACTCGATCCACTGATTTAAATCCCTTTCAATCAGATATTCAGAAAAGCTTGAACTGAGAACAAACAACAAACATCTGTATGTATATTAATATTGTAAAGTGAGATTTTTGCAATTGTGCTAATTTTGTGTTTGTGTATGGAACACGGCACCTATTTGCAAAATTATTTTACTATTTGAAAGGCACATTATTTCGGATGGATGCAGACTTTATATCAAGTGTATAAGCATAAAATTTAATTATTGGCTCAAGTTGTTTCGCCCAACCCAGAACCGAACTTATTGTTAACTTATTGTTCGGGTGAAAAATTAGCAGAAAATTTATGGAAAAAGTTCAATACTAGATGTAACTATTGCCGTCATCGATTCATCGTGCATCGTGGTTTTTATTTAACACGTATCAGAAACCCAAGAATACAAGTAGCAGATGCACTAAACAGCTATCGATTCGCAACATTTTTTTGTAAGTAATAAGTTATCTTATTGTGTTATTTGTTAACTTACTTCAAAAGACATGTTGTTTTTACCTAACACAAGCTAACGATTGCATTCTTGTTCCGGAATAAGTGTAATTCATCCATTAAAATTAAATTTTGAGCCTTTTGTGGAACGTGAAGGGGTTTCGAAATCTAGTGTAACTGTAGAATAGATGATTGATGTTTTCCCAGAAATCACGGTACGAACATTTCTTGTTCGAAATGCACAACTTTTTATATAATTAATTTTTCACATCACTTAAATATACGTGTAATTAACACGTATAAACTCACAAAATGCAGCTGACACATCATATAGAATTTGTACATAGATCATACAGAAATGATATGTGTATCCCCACGATCCGAAAACAAACTTATTTCACACTCGCAAACTCCCCTCGCTTCGGTTTAGAAAAAGTACCTTACGCTTAGAAATAGCACTGGGTTTTTGTCGTTCTGTAAATTAGAAATACATATATTAATTTATAACTTTTTTATTTATGGACGGATTGTAATGAAACAAACTAAGTATTAAGTGACTCTCACTGCAATATATTAGGATAAACCAGAACGAAATCGGTTAAGCTATTTCTGAGATTACCGCGAACAAACGCACAGACAAACAGACCAAAATTCTAACAACAATTTTATTTGTATATTGCGTTAATAAAGGCTCCTAATAATGTTTTTTCTCATATATCGTTCATGTACAGAAAGCGCTCGGTTAGAATTTTATTATATGTATAGATTAAAGTCTGCTCCAACCGGAATCCAACCCAAGTCCCCCTGCTCAGTAGGCAGGATAGTTTCTAACCCTGTTATAACGTCGTAAATTTTACATATGCATATATATATTGTTAGCAGCAAAGTAACGTCACATCCGTTAAGAGGAGAAGATGGCGGACAGTCACCGCCAAGCACCTATATAAGACGATGAGCGCTCGTCTGGAGACACTTATATTTGTGGTGAACGTGTTAAGGGGAAACTCTGCCTGTTTCAATAGTCAATTCTGTTTCGTCTTATATTTGTTTAGAATTGATTTACAAAAGTTAGCTTGATTTGCCATTTAGTAATTTATAAATTTCACCATTTAATATACTCATGATCTTAATGAAGTACTTATTTTTATGGATTTAGTCCCGTTCTGCTAAGAATATATACATATATCTAAATGATGTAATGATAATAATATATATCAATGAATAAATTAAAGACCGATTACTAATTAAGGCAATTTTAATGCAAACTGATTTAATGATAGATATGCTTAAAACACAATCTTAATATCGGATTAAATTATCTCAAGTAATTCTTCTTGTATGTATGTATGTTCTTTAGGAATATTGCCGAGATTTTATTGAGGGAACAAGTATAGATCCTAGTTGCAGAAACCCGAATCAAACATTTGCTTGGACTTATGATAGATTGCTTCCTTATCGATGAAACTACAACAACGAACAATAAAATATACGGATAAATATACATCACGCTATTTTATGACTTAATTAGCGACAAAGACAAAGTATTGAAACTGGGTATGGGTGAACAATAAAAAAAAAATTGTTGTTTGTTTTAATTTGTCGGCTGCTAGTGCAATTGCAAAAGTTATTAGAGTTAAGATTGAATAGGGAAAATTAATAAATACATACATAGGTATGTTTAAGTAAAGAAGAACCTAGTGCTAATCAAAGTAATGACCAGTTTTGATCCTTCATTCGTTTATTTAGATAATCTAGTGATTGCCACTGCAGTGAAGGATTGATTGCGGAATGATGAAGAATAGGTAGGGATTAGGATATATTGTTACTTTAAAAGACTAGTGACTGGGAGGTTTTGGTTGGTCTCGTATTAATGACAAGTAATGGGTTGCTGTTACAAATCTGCGTAAATCTAATTTACGTTGATTACTGCACGTAACTGAATTTACTATTACATCCTATACTGTTATCAACATATATATTCATATCGCTATTCCGTTTATGCCGGGCCTTGCGTTAATTCTTGTCATTAATGCCTGCGTTAGCGGAAGCGAATATAAGCCTGATGGCTTAGATTAATCGACAGTGTTAAGCTAATTAGAGCGCGGTCGCGAATTCGATGAGTAAAATTATTGGAAATATTTTGTGCACGTTTTAAGCTTTGGAGGATATTTTAAGCTCCTGTACGCTATCTTGAGATAGCAGTCATCAAGCGCTGTCGGTGTATATTCGGTGTGGCTACTAAGTCTTCCTTTAATCTAATGCAGTGTAAAAAACAAACCGATTAATAATGATTTTTTGCAAATATATGAAAAAAAAATAACATTTATGTATTTAGTGACTACTGATGTAACAAATAGGATTAATTAAACATATAAATAAATAATTTTATCCTTTTTAATTTTTACAATTTTTAAGTTACATAATTGTTATTTAAAATCTTATGGAAACATCGTAAAAATAACAGGGATTTAAAGTAAAAGTGTAGATATATTTTAAACTCCATTGAAACTTTTCTTTCGGATAACATAACAAAAGACTATGTTGGCATAACTACAGTTATTAACTATGGTTTAATTTAATGATCTTCCGACACCCCTCGTAACGTGTTCTTTTGTTGCTTCGAGGAACCTCATTGTGTTGGAAGGGTGATAAATTTTCATGGCCCATTATATATATTCTCAGATAATACAACGATTTAAGTGATAAATCTTTAAAATATAAAGCTGGCTCTCGGCCAGGGTATGTTCGTATCAGTGGTAACATTTCTTTCATAAGGAAACCATGACATTCCAATGTGATTTATTGCTAGTTCGTTGGATAAAAATGTCAAAAGCATTATATAAATTCAACTTAATTTTGTTAATGTACATGGGGCGCACTAAAAGTTTCCGGAATCAATAATAAAACAATACTATTAATTGTCAAAAATGTATTTATTGTTTCTCAAATATTCTCCCTTTGCGTCAATGCACTTTTTCATACGATTGAACCAACTTTGAAAATATTTGTGCCATTCCTCCGTGGTGAAGTCAGATACATGATTTTCATATTTTTCAACAGCCTCTTCTGGTGATGAAAACCGTTGATCGCGTAATTGGTTCTTGATTTTTAGGAACAGAAAAAAGTTACACGGTGCCAGGTCAGGACTGTATGCTGGATGACTCATAAGTTGTACGTCTTTCGTCTTCAAAAACTCATTTGCCCGTCTAGCCTGTTAGAAATTAAATTATTTGTCAAAATAAAAAAAAATATTAAAAGGACTTCAGAAAGTAAACCTACTGTACTGTACCACTTTTGAAATAGCATTTGACAGGTGGGAGGGGCAAAACTCTGAATACTAAGGGTATATAAGAAGAAGTTTGCGTCAGTTGGGATTATCATATTGTGTTACCTATAAGTGAAATGTTCGGACATGTCAAGTATTGGGTGTTTGAAATATCTATATGTATAAATGAGTGTGCTATTAATTCAATGCTTTTGCTGGCTAACCTTATGATTGAGCTTTGAACTACGAAATACGTAGCGCTCGCACATTGTAGATAAAAGAAATGGCATGGTCGAAGTTAACGTATTATCTTTTTTAATGCGTTCAAGTCTTGAGTGTTAGGGACTCCATCCACCGTTGCGCCCAACCCAACCTTCCCTGTTCGTGGTGCACCCTGCTGAACAATGGATGAGGCTATGGCGAGCAGTATCCCGCGCGCTGGGCTCTGTACCAACCAATTTAATCCTAAAGGTACTTGCATGGTGGTACCAACCGTAAAATGTTTGATACGTGTTTCGGTCGGGTGTCGGTGAGCCAGTAATAATAACAATAATAATCATAATAGTGCATTTCCCTTGATTTGTTTTCATTCTCCAAGGCGTCGGCGATACCTTCGATGTTCCTGAGGTCCATGGGTGATGGTGATGACCAACAGGTGGCTCGTCTGCTCCTTTGTCGACTAATAAATGTACTTATAAATATAGAAACATATTGTAAAATGATGTTAATTCTAAGAAGATTATAGACACTGATGCATAGATTATACAGATCGGATCCTTGTTTAGTGTACAGAGTATGTGTTAAAAAAAAATGTTCCATTTCGTTTAAGTGTTCCTCGATAAGCTATAAAATTCGAGTTAACTACTGATGCCGTGCGTAAATTCTATTGGAGGTGGCGCTGTCATAACAGTATTGAGATAGGTAGATAGTACTTAATGCAGCAAGAACTTCACTATATTGCATGCTACGATGATCGCTTATTGCTGTATTTGATGGATAATTATTTATTTATTGGGTTTGCAATTTCATGAGAGACGATCAATATTAACCTTCCTTTTACAAAGTTTCATAATCTTCTATTCATTGTCAGTGAACTCGCTGAAAAATGAACTTACATCCATATTAATTGCACTCATGAATATCCTCCACGTTTTGATTTTTACGGTAGTTTTAGCCGCGTATGTGCAAACTGTCAAATGAGCTTTCTTCTGAGGTATTCGACGCGTAACGACATTACATTGTGCAAAAAAGGTATAAAAGGAGTGCCTCTTCAGCATTTTTGATTGGCGACTCCTATGTTGACGCCTTTGATTTTTCGTAACCGCCTCTTGAACCTATAAAAAAGCTATATTAGTAAAGGGCGGGTAATAAATTGCAGGTTTTGACTCCTATTATTCTGTCTCGTTAATTATATTTTGCATTGCTTCTCACTCAAGTAAACAAAAAATCCTTATGTTTTACCGCTCTTACATAAAAATTTCAAAAAAAATGCTGATACAGAAGCTTGACCTTGATTGTAAATTGTATTTTTTATTCCTCTCGGTAGGTAATATTCATACTTCACTATACATCTACACGAAGACTGACCGAACACGAAAATAAATATTAAAGTAGACCATTCATTTTGCGCCGCTTTTGAAGTACAAATTGAAACTATTAGTCTGTACTCGCTTCGTTCTGGGAAAAAACTTTAAGTTGGAAGTAAAATGTCTTAACTCTTTTTAGTATATTGTTAGAAAACGATATGTCAGTTCTATTAAATTGAATGGTTTATATTTTTCATTTTAAAAATTATATTTTTTTAATATGTAGAAATGCGTTGTTTAATCTATCGGTATTGATTGATGATGAGTATTATTTCCAAATTGGTTGTATTTCTGTTAAAACTTGGTTAAACGAGACAACAAATTGATGATATGTTACTTATATATATATATATACCCTATGTCTATTCTATCGATATTACGCCACTGAGTGCTCCGAGAAACTGTTCTAATTATGACCATGTTGGAAAAAGATACTGTAAGTATATTTTTGGATTCAATGATTTTGTTTAAAAAATATAATCGAGCTTCAGTCATTCTCTATGGTTTGACTGAATTTTCCTTTTATAAAATTATTATCTACTGTAAATATCGTCAAGTTGTGGTAGTGACAATTTGAGGACGCCGCGAGACTTAATAGAATTTATCTTGTATTTTTCTCACATGCGAAGAATAAAACACTAGCACTCAGGAGTAGTTGCTATTTGCAATTCGCATATTAAGCCAACAACAACGTCGTAAGCAATAGCTTTATTTCGTTCCTCGGTGAACAATGTGCCTACTACATGTAAAGTTTCAAGCCTTAAATATTTTCACCTTAAGTAACATTACCGTACAGTATCGCATTAAGTACATTTCATATTACGATAAAAATGCGGAACTCATTGGATATATTGAGGTGCTCCTGATTATTATCAGATTTACCTAAGTCCTTACCAATAAGCATTCGATGAAGGTGCCAATACTCTTCTGTGACTGCAAATAAGGGGTTGGTCGTGTCCGTCTCATAGCAAGTATGAGATCATCTTTGATTGTTTTCGAGTCGCTTCGATAATCGTTGCTTCACTCACATAACGTCTTGGGTATGCCGCGTTTAGGATCATATTCAACCATGTTTCGTAAGACATTGCGTAAAACATTAGTTTCGATGCTTCAAGTACCGCTTATTTGCCTATTACGGCTGTACTTTTAAGCTTGTTGCTGGGTGGATTTTTGTACTTTTAGTGGTACTATGAAAATTTCCCATAGCTAGTTTTGGTGAAACATGCCCTCACCATATTTAAATTACATCAAAAAAATGATGGACAAGATTAGTATATGTACGTATTGTATTGATCTAAATACAGAATAAAGATGATTTCCCGCTTGTTAGCTCAATTTAGAGAGTTCATACGCTTATTAAAAGACTGAGATCTATTTATTGTATTGGTTAAGTGTAGCTCACTTAACGACTATAGAAGAACTTAAATTGGAAAAATAGGATAAAGCAAAATTACCAGGATTTCCAGTTACATAGGAATCCTGATAAAATTGGATACCAGATTAGTGGTCGTGAAACCAATTGCATTGAGCTCACTTCAGTAAATTTTATACAGCCGCCGTACTAGCAAGAGAAAAGTTCTTAATACAAGGGACAGTATCGAAGGCCATAGGAATAAACCCACCGTTCTAATTAAGCCATGAGGAGGGATGAATCGAATCTTAAGCGTAGAAACTAATCCTTTGTACAACTTAATAGAGAGGGTCGAATGGATGCCAGCGCATGTGAGTGACAGTTACAATCCGCACGATAAACAAAAAAACTGGAGACAACCGAAGATGACTTCACACTTGCTGCGAACCTCGATGAGCAGTAGTTACATGGTGCTGGAGACATCACAAGTTGCTCATAGATGAGACTTTGGATAAGTATTCAAGCTTTGCATTGGTTTCAACTAATGAGCCGCAAACGGGTATAATCAATAAGTTTAGCTGCTTCAAATTAAAAGACGTATTTACAAAAAATATAAAAACTTAGTATTCTTTGTGCGATTTCGTGGTGTGTTTAATGTACACTTATAAAAAATTTACATCGTACTACGAATTAATTATGTCTCCTACAAAAGAAAAGTCAGTAAAACATCAGTTTTGGTGTTCATTTAACGCAGCCATTATCGGCGACGGTGTTTGGCTATATGCATTCACAATACAATAACATTTCAATTTATATTTTGAAATATTATAAGTAAATATTCACCCAACATAAATCCAACACTCATGTCATTTTAAATGCCATCTTTCATTTGAAAAATAATTAAAACGAAATAGCCTTCGTCAATAAAACATTAATTAACCCCCTGGTTATCCACACTTTTACTGCTCGATATTTTGATGGCACTCGGCTATTGCTCGAAATTAACGTTCGTGAACTCATGCTTTTATAGACTATTCCACCTGTTAAATATTTAAATATTTGGTTTATGACAGTGGCGCACGTGACCACTCTTTCGTACTTCACACGTTTTTGCGTCATTTATCCACACTAATAACTAGCAAACTACCCTCACTGCGCTTCAGAATAACTACGCCTTACGCTTAGAATAGCATCTGAATTGTTTTAAGACTGGATTTGTCTCTTTATAACTTTTTTGTTCATAAACGGATCGCAGTGAAACGAAGTTTATGTATTAAGTGATGCTGACTGCTATAAATTAATATAAACCGTAACGAAATCGGTTTGGCCGTGTCTGAGATTAGCGCGAACAAACGTACAGACACCCAGACAAAAACTCTCACAACTGTTGTTTTGGGTTCTATTGCGTTAATAAAGACCACTAATAATAGTTTTTTTCATATATCGTTCATGTACAGAAAGTATTCAGTTAGATTTTTTTTTTACTTTCAGTGAAGGTAGACTTTATTATTGTCATAAAGACCAAAACATTTTTTTTCGAATAATTGTTTGTCTTTCTGTCTGGCTGTATGTCTGTCTCTCTGTGTGTATATCTGAACACGTTTAATAATAAAACCACTGAACAGATTTGTATAATTCTTAACATACTAACTTCCATTATAAAATCTGTTGTCGGAATATTCCAAAGCGAGGCGTGAGTAGGTTACCGGATTTCGAAACTTTTATAGATATTCTCAAAACAAATATATATAGGACATAAACACGTTTATCCTGAAATGTACCGCTCAAAGAGGGCAACATTCAGAGTAAATGGGTCAAATTTGTGCCGATTGAGAAGAGTTTGATACATTTTCATGACTTAAAAAATCCTGTTCTAATAAATCGTCTTAACATCTCTTACAACGATGGTGTCGTAGGTGCCAATATATGGACAGCTCCATGATTTTGGATATTTTGGTGTTACTCACCAAACTAGTTTAAAAATGTTAGAATTACTCAGTGCTAAGCGGTACTTTATGCATCCTGGGCCTAGAGTGCTGGTCTTCATAAAGCTGTTTAGCTCGAGTCGCACTGCACACAGATTATTACTTCAATCATTGGACTGGAGCCCCGGCCGAATTCAGTGGAAATCAATTCGACCTGACAATTATAGTATGCTTACACACGACAGAATCGTTCAATATGAAAACATCTGGTTACCAAGTGTTCGTCAACAGTAATGGATTCACGACACCTACGTGTAAAGGTGGAAGAAATTTTCAGGTGATTTTATAATTTCCTTGTCGGCCAACGACATGTTTGTGGCACCCTTGTTGATACAAATATTTATGCACAGTAATGATTATTTACCATCAGGTAACCTGCCTGCTCGATTACCTGCTTAAGGTTTAAAAATATAATAAACAATATTTTAAGAAATCATTAATGAATACCGTGCATTATTTTATTAATGCCTCTCAGAGATCTTTCCTTACAGACTTACGCGGGTGCAGCCCGCCCTAGAGTAGACCTACTGTATGCATCAACGAACCGATAAGTAAGGCTTAAACATCGGAGTGTTCTTGAAAACGATGAGGGAACGCGAAACGAACTCCACAACGCAATGAGTACACATTACAAAGTCAAATGTATAAATGATGTACTTTTTCCTGCTATTGATAGGTTTATGAGTAGGCTTATGATAATGATACGTCTGACCTGTTTACAGTCGAGTCGAATAGTTTAGAACAAATGAATCGCCAATTTCGGTACAGTACGAAAGTATTACGATCTACCATAACTCATATGGATTACAGTTCATTCCGCCCGATGCTTTTAGTAATAAAAAGTAACAAACTTTTTACTTATACCCTTTAGAAAACAGCTGAAAGAATGTCTGTTGTTGTCATGGAATCGCCGGTATAGGGAATCTAGGTCGTAAGGTAAGGAAAATTGAAGCGCACTTTTTATTTGAAGACAATGTACTGGTGTATTTCGATGCGGAAAGTGTCTATTGTTCCTTTGAGAATTAAGCTCAGTGATCGTTGTTAGTTTGCGTCGTGAAGAAAGCGGTGATGATATTTCCTAGATATTAAGGACTATAATTATCATCATTATGACAATTGTTAGCTATCCCACTTCTGAATTTGGATGTGTTACAACCGGCTGAGAGCGGGTGTGAGCGGTTTACACACGTTTGAAAATGAAAATTATAGAAAACAATCCATTTATGCTTCCTCACTATGATTGTGTTCACTGAATTGAATTAAGTAATAATTGATATCTGAAACATACATCATCTTTTGAAAAAAAGTGAGAGCACTGACTAAACTAAGTTTGTAATTCAATTTCTATTACACTTTTCATACTATGCGAATATTAATTACTATCTTGAGTAAGAACTCATGCACCACCCGCGACGGGATGGCGAAGGGATTTCGTATAGATCCTGAATTAGTTTGGAGGACTCGAATAGATAATGAAGTGAGTAAAGCGATTTATTGTCACGAAGGTTCGCGAATATTCGGCGGGTTAATAAACATAAGCAATAGCGATGCGAATATAAAACTGATAGGAATTACTTCCAGCGACACTCACCCTTACTATTCATGCATAAGGCCGAATATCGAATACACGATTTTTACTACTTTTGCCACCGAACTAGAATTATTCCGTTATTTTGTAAGGAATGTTTAATGACGAGAATAGAATAAAGCTTTCTTGAAAATTAGAAATCAGTGTATTGGCCAAGCCTGCCTGCGATTCATTCAGTTTTTTAATAAAGAAGCGATCTTATCTTTGATAAACGAGTGTTCGACAGCTGTTAATAAGTGTGGTGTGTATGTGTGTGTGTGGTAACCCGTGACCTGACTGATTGAATAAGAATTCAAACATATACATGATATTAACCAACCACTCAACGAACTGAACTGAATATTTCTTGGGGAATTTGTATGGTTACGGTTGTTAGTGACATTTATTCATTTTATTTATTTATTGGATCACCAACATAAGACAATATAATGTTTACATCTAGAATTAATTGTGGCGTTATTAATGCTTTTTAACTGTTTTTACAATTACAAGTAACCACATCATGCTCAAGGATACAGTTTAAAATTTGAAAAATTACAAAACTAATTAAAACTTACAGTAAAACAATAATAATTTAGGATGAATAAACTTAAATAAATAAAATAATATCTAAAATTCAGTCAAATGAACTAAAGTAACAATAGTAATCTTGATCTTAACGGAACTCTTGAATATATGTCACGACGCTGCTCCAGTACCGATTAGAGGTAAGGCTAGATGGTTGTGTTACTGTTACTATATGTAACTTAGGGTAATGGTACAAAAGGTTAGGATTCAGGTTTTGTGTTGGCAGTCTAAGATCTTCCAAAGGAAACATACAACACAAAATAGTACAATATGCTTTATTGCACACAGGAAAAAATGACATCTTTGTAGTAATTAAAAACAAAATGCCTAATAGATGGTTTTATAGCTGAAGTAACAATATATTCTCGTCAACCAATGCTTTAATTAACAATTTTTATTTAAAAGTAATGGAGAACGAGGTGATAAATTTGTAGATTGAATTGAATTGAATGAGTGAAATTAGGATCAATATAACATTTAATGTTGTATATATTTTCTACCTCACATAGAGTTAACACACGCTTAATAAAAAAAATAATATCATCAGAAATAATAACGTGATAATTTTTTAAAGCAACGTCTTCTTTACAGTTTTTTTTTCTTTTCGCGTTGATGGCTCCTTGAGGACAAATACTCTGAGTAGACAGATACATTTTCTTTTGAACGCTGAAATTTTTTTTAAAGTTTAGAAAATAACATATTTATCATCCAGGGCATATTGAATGATGTTACTCATAGTTATAACCCAACTGAGCTATTTGGATGTAATTTCTATTAAAAGTTAATATAACTCAAAATAAGAAATAATAAAAATTAAAAGTATTAAACAATTTATTATTCCTGTCGTCTTGACGAAATAAAATATGAAACAGTTGAAAATATTTTTGAGGATACTTGGAAAAAAACAAAATTATTTTTCTCTCGACTCTATAGATTAGAATGCCATCGTGAACGATGAATGAATAACGATCAACAACCGTTGGAATGAGAAAAAACGGACGTGATCGACCTTAGATTTTTAATTGTAATATATAATAACTGTTTTTTCATTCGTGAATCCAGAAAAGACCTCTCTGGTCTATGTTGTTTTGGATAGCATTAATGTTTGTTCACAATTATAACTGCTGCGTTATGATTCATCTTAAAAGGAGAAGCAAAAATACGATTGTTTTATTTTAAAAATACCCTTCTTGGTTTTTACGAGCTAAATTGAAATATCGTATATCATTCATAACCATCAAACGGTATTTATAGTTAAATGTCTCTTCTAAAGTAATTGTGTATCATTTGTAGAAAGGAGTTTAAGCACAGATGATAACTTTCAAGGTTGAAAGAAGAGGTGGTCGCTTTTGTCATGAATAGGCGATTTAAGTTTGCGGAAATTCGGCACACTTTGCAGATTGGGTCGGGAAATTACGACGAGAATTTATATTTTAGCTCCTTCGACTGTAGAGAATCTTTTGGCTTAGGACACTATCTCACTGATGGTCAAAAAACAGCCCGTGTGGTATTGCGACATAAAAAGGTAACGCATAATAAAAGCGCGAGAAAGAATTTATACAGTTTCTTCACTTTGATTGGTTATATGGTGACAATTCTTATATGACATGCTAGTAGTATTAAAACCAAATGTAATGTATTCTAAGAAATACTTGCTAAAAGTATTCACTGCTATGGGTAACGAGCGATCAAATGTGGGACTGAAGTTTGAACATGAGTACCGCTACCCGAGTACTCTATGACTATATAGCTATAAAATAAAATTCTAAGATTTTTATCTTCTCTGTTACAGATTTTTACGGTGGACTGCACGAGTTACTGCTTACATCGAAGAGAGAAATTATTTTTTTTTCTTAAATCAAAAGTAACAGAAACGTGTCAAAGTAAAAATTGTCTTAGAATTAAAAAAAAAAACAACTCGAAATCTCGTGGTAAATTAATAATTTTTTTGTGACAATTATTGGTAAATGATTTAAAACTAGAATCATAGAATCAATCATCATCATCAGTCATGTTGATGTGACTACGCATCGTGTTATTCTCTCGGCGTCACAACGAGGACTGCAACAAAACAGCGATGGCTTGGCCTGAAGTTGTGCGATGAGGCGGCGGATGAGGAGGAGGGGATGGATGAGCCCAGCGCTGCCAAGCGGCCGTCCGTGTTAACTATAGACCGTGCTGCTTTCCTTCTTTTGAGAGTAAAGAGAGCTTTTAAGAAGAAACGACAGCAAAGAAAAGATAAACAGTAAGTATGCAATTGATTCTTTATATCGTGCATAACATTAGTTATATTATTATACTATTCCTGAGGATGAAATTGTGTGCTATATTTATCGGCGCATTATAAGTTAAAACACCCCCATCCTCAATCAACTAGTATAAAAACACGTGCAAAACCACTCATAGGTTCAGAAGCGAGTCAGACACCGGACGAAGCGCTGCTCCTGCGTTGATGTGTTCAACGGTCTGAATCTCCATTCAAGTGACACGAAGTGATTGTCGCAAGATTGCTGATTAAAGGATTAGGAAAGTACTGTTGGACATTTTGACAATTCCTAAACTGTATAACTATTAAATTAATTACCATTCGTTATTATTTTATGTTAATCAAATCAAATATTATTAGTTTATTACAAATTCCTTTGTTTTACAAAAATTTAGCGTTTGCTTGGTTAATAAGTCGTTTAGATATTATAATGTGTTTAACCTTTTTTACTCTTTTATATTTACCTGATAATCCTACAAACCGAAGTTCAAAGGTAACAAGGCATTGAATTATATAAAAGAACAACTTTAAACAAGAAATATACTACATATATATACTATGTAATATACTTATTGTGTCACCTTTAATGCGTACAGTGACAATTATGGCAATACAAAAAACCGAGGTGAGAAAATATTCTATGTCACATCTGCCCGACCGGGGATGTGACATAGAACTCTACACATAATAACGGTCAACAGTCAATACCAATTTAACTTAAAAAACTTTCAAGTTTAATAACCTTTCTTTCTCACTCTACGTCGGTGTAGCCTTTGATATTGCATATAAAATGCGCGGCGGTCCCCACTCACCATCAGTTGACCAATCTGTTCGTTCGAATAAAAAAAAATATATTTAGTTTATGTAGGATTTTGGGGTTACAATTTGTGACCATGGATCACTTTGCTAGAATCGTATGAAATAAAATTAAGTGAAAGTTAGTCGAAGTTAGTTTATATAAACACTTTTCGAGATTCAAACTACGCCATCGCTTCAAGAAATCTATACCGTGAGAGGTTCCGAAAGAAAAAGCGGCAAGATAACCCCAAGGAATTTCTTGCCCTACTCACAGCTACAGACTGTTGTTTTACTATACATATAACTATCAAATTTATGTTTAAGGAATCAAGTCTAATAACCATCTCGTTTATAAACGTTCTTCAAAAAATGCTTTTGACATGAGCGTTAAACTTACAGTATGCCATTTCCGTCAGTTCTGATTGACTTTATGAATAAATTTTTACACATTTTACACATCAAATACTTGTATTTATATTTACATAGTTGATATTCAGCTCACGTACAGGCTTAATACATAATCACGTACATAATCCAATCCCAGTGTAAAATTTGAGCAGACTCTGTAGTCTGCTTTCCCAAGCTTTTCCGAGCTAAACTTTTCCGAGCTAAAAATAACAACTAGTACAATGTATTATAATTGTTGTTAGTAATTTTCATAGTGTAATTGTTTAACTTTTGCATTAATAGCCTAAGGCTTAGACTTCAACTTTGGTCTCTATAATAGACCTAGACAATGTACATTTTGTTAGGGATGAAAAACCTCTAAAAGTTCAAATCAGTGATTAGTTTAGTTTAGTTATGCTCAAACATAAAGTTTTTAAATTTCTTCATCGCTACCAAACTGTTGCAATGTTTTGAGGTTTCGATATGTCCGATTTCTAATTTTTCAAAATTCATATGGAGTGTCAGGAGTACGGTAGTCAAAAGTAATTAATTAAAATTATAGATTAGGAAGTTTAAGTGGGAATGTTAAATTACTTAAAAAATTAAACCATCAAAGTAAATAAAAAACCTTGCAATTACGGAGAGGGCTTAATACATATAAAATAAAAAAATTAATATTTAACTAATGTCATACTTTAGTAATAAAATTAAGTATAAAAATTAACTAGGAATGGCAACTCAAAACATAATGGACGGTGACAAAAAAAAATCTTATGTTGATAGGCATGTGGGACACGAATTAATAAGTCAGAAACGTTGTAATGCTTGTACTACTTAGTGAAATTCCATCAAGATTCACGAAACATAATCATTTTAAATATATGTAGGTGCCGCTTATCAACTTCATGTATGTAAAGTTAGTTATAATTCCAGACACGTACCGGCCTTCAGTAACGCGCTCTCAACGAAATTTACTTGTCTTATAACATAATGCATAGACGCTGTCACCTTCAAACCAAGAAAATTACGATCGTCATATTACGAAAAGTCTCTTTATAAATTTATGTTTGTCTCAGGAGCGTTGTTACGAAACACGGTGCGTGCTTGTATTTATTTTTTTCTGTGCGTAGCTGTTAAACAAGTCGTCTGTCTACATAAATTATTAGCGGCGAATATGGGCGCCTGTTTCAAAAGCTTCACCAAAGATTGCGGAACGGTAAGGAACGGAGTTTGCAACTAAAACATTTTAATACTATTTCACATTTGATACTAGAATGGTGGTAGCTAAGCCGACAGGTAAATAAGTCTAGCATTATGTACAAGAATCATTGGGATTACACTGGGTGGTATAGAATCCAGCGACGTCTAATAGAAGGACCCCAGCCCTTTGAGCTCATCCATTGTTGATTCGACTGAAGAATGGTTATAAAATCCTTGTCACCTCCAACTCATACTGTTTAAAAGCATTATGAATATATAGCATAAAGTGTTAAACTGGTTTATTTTATTTTTTCAATATGAAGGAAGTCAATATTTCTTCAAGTTCGATCCACACTTTCTGAATTGAAAGATATTTCTAAACACTCGTAACAACCTTTTTAGTCATTTCCTCTTTTAGTCCCCGTTTAGTAATATATCTGTCTGCTGGAACAGTTTTCATGAGTATAAAACGAAATCTTGCCGCAATATCTTTCCATTGTGTTAAGTGTACACGAAGTTTTAAATAAACTTTTAGATGTCAGAATTTCAGATTATTTACATAATGAATTTCGAGTGAGATTAACAATACAATATGTACATATATGCTCAAAAGTTAATAGCTTATGATGAAACGGGATCTTTACATATTTTTTATTTTGGTAATATATAATTTATTCTCTTAATTACGTCGTGTGTTGTAACATATTTTCGGTAATATTTGATTTAACGTCAGATAATCTTAGCTACGGGGTTCGGTGAGTTATATATTACCAATAAAATCAAAAGGTTGTAGTTATAGATATTTATTAATGATTTCTTTAATAATTTAATACAATTTACAGCATGTTAGGCTTAACTGTTGTTTCAAGTTTAGTTCCTTCTGCTTTAATTATCTGCGTATTTGACTTTTCTTGTAAACCTAGATCTTTTTTTACTGAAGACTGTATTGGTTTAGGTGGTATCAATTTCATATTTTTAAAGTCGTTTCGTATCATCTTATCTCCAACTATTTGTATTTCTTCTCTGTTTATTTCGTTCTTCTTATTTTTATTAAAGTCTATGCTCATATCTTTGTTTTTCGGAAAAAAGAAAATTTCAACTGCTTTTGGTTTAAGTGGCAGATTGGGTTTATTTATGTTCTCAAAAATAAATGGTAGAAATTGGAGTGGGTTTTGTTGTACTGACTCTTTCATTACCTTTTGTTTGGGGTTAAATTCATACAAGACTGTCTCCTCGCGGACATTCTCATGAGACTCACAACATAAGTATGAAGATTCCGATTCTTTGTTAAAGGAAAAGAGGTTATTGCTTATGAGAAATTTTTTGAGCAGTTCTGACGGATTGTTTTTTGGAAAGTTTCTCGAATATTTCGATGGGCAGGGACAAGATTCTTCGACCAGAGTTTCAGTTTTCGGAGAGAAAATACCAGGAGATTGGACGGAATTTTCATACTTTTTGAAATCTACGGAGAAAAACAATTATGTTATAATTAAAAAAATGTTTAGTTTAAGAATTTCGACTTAGAAATAATATTCGGCAAAAATGATAATTTCAAACTCTTAGTCACATACTACATTTTCGTACGGAAAGACATTATATAATGTTCCAATTTCTCAGTCGTTGTCTTAAATTGTTACATTAATATGAAATTTTTATACTTATAGTGGGTACTGGGCCTTCGTAGAAACAACAAAGCCATTTATTACAGTAGAAGCTAACGTTTGTAGGAAAATTATTATATCTCGGGATGAACACAGATTCATTATTGCACTAGAATTATGACATCACAAACATTGTTTTGTATACTGACCTTCGGGCTTAGTCATTAAATAAAATGAGAAGTCCATTTTACCAAGATTTACCATAGAGTTCGTAAAAGTTGGTAACGTTTTCAGTGTTTTTACATTATCCCAATAAATAGCAGAAACCAAAGGGATAAGTAAAGATAAGAATTCGAAGTACAGCATTTTCTAAAAAGAATAGATGAAAACAATTAAATATCTCGCGACTAAACGTATTTAGATACAGGTAGGTGTATCTGTATGTATGTCTTATAATGTAATCTTTAAAATTAAACGACAACAAATAATTGAAATATACTTACAGAATGCAATCCTTAAGTATGTATATAAAATAGAAATCAGCGATTAATATTTTAAATTTTCTGTAAATACTCGTATATCCAACTATTTGCTAAACTAAGCACTGTTATGATTTTCGATTATTCGACTTCCAAATAGCTAGAGCTACAATAGTAAAACAGTAGTTTTGCTTACAACAGCCTTCGCTTAGCAATAAAAGTAAATATTCAATTGAAATTCAAAGCAAATCTAATTTTCTGTGTTTTGAAACATATTTCGAAATTTATCAAATTTATATTTTATCGCTTAATTCTCGTAATACAATATTTGTTACTTTGTTGCGTTTTACTATGATGGATATAACTTAAATACCTAGTTAAATAATGGTATCGATTTTATTTACAACACTACCGATTCAATATCAATTAAAGGTTTCAAACGAACTCCACACAGTATATGTACATTTATAACAATTCGGATTTTGTATTTTATATCGATGATATAATATACGAGTATGTTATTTAATATTATTACAATACCATACTGAAAAAAGCTTAAAAGGCTTAATATTCATTCGCTTATTAAAATACATTCTTAGAGTTAGGTATGTAGATAACTGGAAAATTTTTATGGAAAAATATTGAAGCTCTTATTCTATTTGAGAAATAATATGAGACAAAATTGTATATGAGACATCGCTTACATTTGAACACACATATCGTGATCATTATTCAATCTGCAAGCTAAGACACTTGAGCTAGTTTTATGAATACAAAATACTTAGCGTTAAACGTATTTATATCATAAAAATTTTATGCGAGGCCATTGAACCTTTCAATGGGATTATTCAACTTTATAGACTATTTTGAACGAAAATTATTAAATATGCTTCTCTTGTATAGTAAAGGATTCATATTTAGACATTTTATGAGACCTTGAGGTGTTATTGAACACCGAAGGAATATCCGTATAAAACGGAATCCAAATCCCCGATAGCAACCTACAGAGCAATGTGATCCTATAAACGAATTGAACTACTTCCTTTTAGTGTATAAAGTTATGTATAAGAGTCCCGTATAATTCGAAACCAAAAGCCGATCATTTAACTAACACATGCCGAGAACTACACGGTTTATTATAGTGTAAATAGAAGCTCCTGTGATTGTAGCTATAAATTGGCTCTAGACTTAAATATTATAAAAGATTAGGTACAAGCTTTTGGTTGCTCATAATCATTTATCATAATTCGTGTGGAGAATAACATTCTAGACGACATTGCGCTGCAAGACAAATTTTGCACAAAGCCTTTTCGACTATAGAAGTGGAATGAATAACACACAAACACACTAAACAGATATGGAAGGTGCAATTACTAAGTGGCTTCTAAGACTACTTAAATACTGCAAAATCGTGGACCAAGGTTATGATAGGTACACATGATTTACGACGTACGTACTTACACGAATACACACGAACTGTTACAGATGATAGCTACAAAATGCATACATACAATGCATACACACATACCAAATGTAAATATCTTTTGCAAATATCAAGTATCAATTGCAAAGGTTTTATGTTACAGGCCTAGGCTTAGTTTAGACACTAGATCTCTCACATATTACAAAAACTTGATCATACGTCCAAAAACATGTATTGTACAATAAACATGTATTTATTTTGTGGAAATAAATGAAAAAAACATTATATAACATTAAGTTATTAATACCAAATTTATTTGCTTATCCTACGTTTCAAGTAACCTTCGACATCTTTCAGCTATTAGTATTATGTAGAACCCTTTCATCAACTATTATTACATACTGCAGCATCAACTATTATTACAGGAGATATAAATATAGACATACGTAATGCCTCTAATAATCCTAAAGCTGAAAAATATCTTGATTTAATTACATACTATGGATTTATCCCAGCCCACCAATTTGGAACACGTTATAATGCTTGCCTAGACCATGCACTAATCAAGTCAAGTCTGTCTAGCCGAGTGCTCGTTTGCTCATCAGATATCACTGATCATGATACGCTCATAATTGCATTACATGATACATGTTACAAATATAATAATAATGATCAATTAAATTCTGTTAATAAAGTTGACTTAGAAAAACTAAGTAGAGACATTGATAATACTGACTGGACACCTTTGTATCAATGCACGAATGACTCTTCCGCATTCCAACTTTTTACTGATACTATTAACAAATTTATTTCCTTTCATACCACAATAAATATAATTAGAAACTCTAAGGCTATCCGAAGAGGATGGATCACTCCAGGATTATTAAAATGCATTCGTAAGCGTGATGCCTTACACTATCTATCAAACAAATTTAAAACAAATTACGAATTTCAATTACAGTACAAAAGGTATCGTAATACATGCAATAATATCCTACACTATATGAAAGACGAATATAATCGCAAGAAATTACGACATTGTAAGGGTAACAGTAAAATGTTATGGAGTAATGTTAAAAATGTATATAATATAAGTACTTCAAAATCTGATAATCTAGAGTTATTCAAATCGAAGCCTAACCCAAAAACTTCTTTAAATATCGTTAATCAATATTTTACAAACTTAGGACCTATCCTGGCCAATTCTTCTCTTGAACTGAACAACAGCTTGCTTGTGAAATTAACCCTTGTGATGGACCCGTTAAATCTTTTTTCCTTAGACCAACTGATGGTTGTAAAATTTCCGATGTAATTAATGGACTGAAATTAAAATCTGCGCCTGGTTGGGACAACATAAGTAATACAATACTAAAAAAATCTATTTCTACCTTAGCGGCCCTATCAGTTATCTTCGTAATCTTAGTGTAGCAAGTAGTGTAAGTGCAAGTGTAGTGTAGTAGTAGGCGAGGTACCGAGTGCACTTAAGACAGCATGTGTACACTCTATATACAAAGATGGTGATCCCAAAGAGCCAGCCAACTCCAGACCTATCTCCCTGTTGACCTCCATCTCCAAAAAATTGGAAAAAGTAGTGAACAAGAGACTGCTTGGTTATCTTGAACGTGAAAATCTCTTAGCAAAGAATCAATATGGCTTTAGACCGAATAAGTCTACGGAAGATGCGGTTTCCTATGTAACAGAAACAGTTGCAGGTTGGTTGGATGAGGGAAAAAAATGCATAGGTATCTTTTTGGATTTGGCAAAGGCGTTTGACACGGTTTCTCACACAATACTGTTGAGGAAACTTGAACTTATGGGAATTCCCGGGATTGCGCTAAAATGGTTTAGGTCTTATCTGACAGACAGGAAACAAAAAGTCTGCGTGTCTTCTCATGAGAGTGAGCTTGCCTCGATCAACTGTGGAGTACCACAAGGAAGTGTTCTCGGTCCGACGCTTTTCCTTACATATATAAATGGCCTTTGTCAGTTAAAACTTCCACAGTCGGAAATAATAATATATGCAGATAATACCGCCATCATAACGTATGGAAATTCCTGGACTGATATGATGTTTGCAGCACAAGAAGCCCTCTGCAAGATATCGTATTGGTTACAACAAAATTTATTAATGTTAAATGTTAAAAAAACTAAATATGTCTGCTTTAGCATAACAAAAGCCACAAAGGCTCCTTCTGATCAAATTTTAAAGATACATGAATGTAAAAATATAAATAATAACATGTGCCGTTGTCCACATTTGGAAAGAAAGAAAGAAATACATTTATTTACAACTTATACTGACTGCACACATAAATAACAGCTCAAACAAAAGTTTAAAATATATATATATATATATATGTATATATATATATATATATATATATATATATATATATA
>PDGT01000024.1:890747-945186 GCA_003671415.1 Megathymus violae | reverse complement strand
ATTAACAAAATTAATAAAAAAAGGAACATAAAAAGTATAAAACAAAATTAAAATTTAAAAATTGTGCTGCAGCAAAAAGCCGCAAATAGGAGCGCACTCAGCGTGTGCCGTGGCCGGTGACCCGACCGCACCGACCGAAAGAGCTGACACTATTATATACTTAGGGATTAGTATTGATGAGAATCTTAACTGGAAAAAACTAATAGATTTGCTTATTACTAGACTACGAAAACTAATATTTGTTTTTAAAAAGCATCGATCTGTTGCAGATAACGATTTTATAAAAATAGTATATACTGCTTTGGTACAAAGTCTTTTAAGTTACTGCATCGTATCCTGGGGAGCAGCTTGTAGTTCACAATTTTTAAAACTAGAACGTGTCCAGCGTGCTGTCTTAAAAGTTTCATTTGGTAAACCACGCAGATACTCTACGGACACATTGTACATTGAATGTGGAATCCTGAGAGTGCGCCAATTATACGTCTTGGCTTTGATACAACGATTCCACAAAAATTCTCTATCGTCAACAATCACCTCCTACAAATCACAAAGAAAGTTGAAGTGGCCCCCACCTCAATCAAACACGGTTTTTTTCAGTCGGACGTTATCTTTTCTAGGACCCTTGATTTATAGTAAACTACAACACAAACTCAATCTTGCTAACCAGACTATGCATATTTGCAAAAAGAAAGTCATATCTTCGCTACTTCAAGTTACATATCAAGACACTGAAAAATTGCTTTGCAGTACTGTTTAGATTACGATTAGCAATCTTTGATAACTACAATTGTGTACATACACCTTCACTTTCAAATATCATTACACACACACACTAACGCGCGCGCATACGAACGCACACGCAATCGCACACAGATACAAACACACATACACACTTGTAACATTTGTAAATTGGGTAATTTTAGTTTATATATATATATATATATATATATATAAATATATGTATTGTTGTTTTACTTATAAGGAGTGGTGTGAATCTAATTACCCACAACACAGGGAATCCTAGTGTGGGAGCTAGAAACCAAAAAAATTATGTCAAAAAGAAAAACAAATAAATATTTTTTAATTTTTAATTTTCATTTTTCAATTATATACTGGTTATTTTACACTGTTTTGTAGTGTGACAAAAAATGTATTTTTCGCGTCCATCTATATCATCTCGTATTTGACTCGCAGTAACATAACATTTATAGATTGAAACAAAGCAAAACAAGAGTAACTTTGCGACATAAATAGGCGTTACCGTTCGGCCAAGCTATTTCAAGTACCGAATTTACTACCAGTGAAACTAACGTAAACTGCCAGTTAAATCCAATGCGGATTCCATTCAATTTTATACTACATCGATAGTTATTCCCATACTCGCCGTAAAGTGTTCTTATGTGAGTTGCATGTGAGCGATAAAGTTGCTAAATTGTATTTATTTATAAACGGCTATTGAGCTCGTAAACCGCTCGATTTACCCACCATTGGTCTCTGTGGAACGCTGAATGTTCGAATGGCGCTTACGTACTCAGCAGTTGCTATTATGGTAGGTTTGATTTCGAGTTTCTATTAGGTTTATAGTCAACTAGCAGCGGTTTTCATTACTGTAGAAAATATCGCACTTTTTTATTTAGAGGGACCTTTCTTTATTGGTCCAATTTGCTATTCGCGCTTATGCGATATGCGTATGAATAGAGCAAATATAGACGAATGAGCTCTCCGCATTTCGTCGTGTTCGGCCGAATAACGCGCATAACAAATAACACGTAACGAAGTATGGTGCCGCCATAAGTATTAAGTGATGCTTACTGAAATAGAATAGTGAGAACCAAAACGAAATCGATTAAGCCGTTTCTGAGATTAGCGCGAACAAACGCACAGACAAACAGAAAAAAATTCTAACAAATTTGTATTGGGTTCTATAGCATTAATAAAGGCCCCCAATAATAATTTTTCTCATATATCATTCATGTACAGAAAGCGACCAGTTAGAATTTTATTATATGTATACGTTATTGACATATTCTATGCTCAGGACACAAAACAAGGTTTCAGCGGCTGCCTTCATCATGGAATTGAAGCTAAAGAGGTTTTTCTTCTACCCGTGTTACGGTTTCGTCGACGAACGAAACAATACCCTAAAGATTTAGAATCCTTTTTATTGATTTTTGCTAGGATTTTTGTCTAGTGTATTTTTGTCGGTATATAGCAGTTAGTTTTTTTAACAGAGAATAAAATATACAGTTCACAATCACCAATCAACAAGTCTCAAAGAAATCTCAACAAATTTAATAAACTCCATGTAGATTACATTTTTTCGTTTTAAAATATATATTGCGATTTGTTTTTGTATCTCTGTTTGCAGAGTTTACTTATATAAATTGTTTCTTTAAACCGGGGTCGTCCAAATATTAATCTTCTTAAACAATCATCTGCTTGGCTCACCTGTTTAATATGCAAATTAGTTCAAGTTTTCATAGAAAATATTTCGTTACCTTTGCGAGATTAAATTTACTGTGTTGCGTATTTTTAATTCGAATGCGTCATTATCATCATATACTGTTAACAAGCAAACTGCCCCTCGCTTCGCTTCGGCAAAACTACGCCTTACGCTAAGAAATAAAAATAAGAAATTATTTTTGTTTATGTATAGATTGAAATGAAACGAAGTGACGAAGTGATAAGTTTTAAGTGACGCTTACTGTAGTGCATTAGTGAAAACCGTAACGTAATCGGATAAGCCGTTTCTGAGATTAGCGCGAACAAACGCATGGAGAAACATACAAACAGATAAAAATTCTAACAACTATTGTTTTGGGTTCTATTGCGTTTATGAAGGCTCTAATAGTAGTTTTTCTCAGATATAATGTACAAAACTCGATCAGTTACAATTTTATTAGATGTATAGACAGATTAATTTAAATACTAGTAAATTACAACATAGCTGACTGTTTATGCACAAAAGTTAATTTAGAAAAATACTTAAACACAATTTTGTTTAATTCTTCTGAGTACAAAAAAGGCATTATGAAAAAAAAATATTTAATATTAACGGACTATAATGCTCTGCAGGCCTGTAAATCCAGTTTATTTTATTATATTTTTCATAAAACCAGTTGTATAAAACCGGATGAACAGTTTTTGGCCTGCATCGAGTCAAAATCGAGTAAATAAATAAAAGCATTCTGTAAGCTTTCAGTAACTAGGCCCCCTGCTGAGGAGCTGCGTGTGTTAAATGTAAGGAAGTAAATGACATCATCGAATGGCTAAAGAGATTTATCAAACTAATATGTACTAGACACATTAGTTAAGAGTTTCTAAAGAAATACTGGTTCTATCACGTATCTCAGTAAATACCTTTTTACTTTCAAAAGGTTTTGTCTACAAATACATATGTGACGCAAAGCAAAGCTAATATCGGCAACGGCACAGCTCCAATCATAAAATCAATGTTGGATCCTAAAAGAAGAAATGAACTTATCGATAAAGCATTTCTGGAACAAAAGGATATATTACTGGACATGGTAATAGTCAAGTTACTATATGTATTTGATGCTAGAGTAATTCAGTAGTTCATTAAATCAGTTAGCAATGTAGCAGCAGAAGGCGAGAAACATAAATAAATAGGCATTAATTAGATGAATAAAGTTAATTTGATGATTACATTTTATTACAGTTAGAGACAAAACTAAAAGAAGTTCGTGACAAAAAGAAGAAGCAAGATCGAGTTGAAAACATCAATGAGATAGAATCTCAATGTGAACCGATGCCGAAAAATATAGATGTTGTACTGAAAGCGCATGGCATTAGCGCAATCGGTGATACAGACGTTCGACTTAAATATGGAGAGGATGGTATTGACTTTCATTGTAACGTTTTAGGTCTTTATCATAACACAAATATATTATTTCCATAATTATTGTGTGATAAAATATTTAGTAAATTATAGAGAATTTCAAAATAAAATGTTTGAGGTATGATATACAATCATAGATACAGCTATATATTTGTGTATGTGTAATAAATGGTATATCCGTGTCCGCAACCGAACACCGATATACAGAATTACTTATATCGAAAAAAGTTAACAGATTTAACTTTAATATCTGGCCGTTACATGTTATTCCTTTAGAAAAATATATAGATTGTTGATCATTCTAGTATTTAATGTTAGATTTAATTAGAGTTGTTAATGTATAGACCCTTTTAAATTATATGAAAGCAACATACCTTTTTTGTGTTAAATATTAATATTTAGAAAATTGTCTCTTATTTAGAAATAAAAGTCTTCACAAAATAAATGAAAAAATAACGATGAAAACGTGTGCTTACGTTAAAGCTATTACGTCTACCAAGTACCGTGAACTTTGCAAGGGCATGTCAGGACGACAAATCTCAATAGATAGCTTGTAATGCAAGACACGTACATTTCTTTGTCTTTTAGGAAACGGCACATTGAGTTTTGATGCCACTGGAATATCAAACGTTGGTAAAGTTCACGTGGAACTCGGTATAGGTGATGGAAATATACATATACCTGGTCTTCATAATATATTTACAGGTAGGTCCATAATTTTAATCAACGAAAAACTGGTTGGTTTATATTGCAAAGTATATGATTTAAATATAATTGTACAGAATAATTTGAAGATGTAATAATATCGTCAAGATAAAGTTATTACACGGTTAAGAATGGTATTATGCTCATAACATTATATTTCAAGTAACGTAATATTATGGTAAATTGGAATGATTTTTAATTCCTTCATAATTTAAAACACTTCTATACCTGAAGTAGGTATATATGGTTTAACAAAAATATTAACTTTTTTCTTAAATTTTTAACAGGTGAAAAGCTTTTAAAGAAAGGTTGTAACAAAAACAGAGGATCCGAAGTAAATAATAATATTTTAACAACTTATAGGCAAAACTCCGATCAGATAGTATCAAATGATCAACAAACCAGAAGATTTGATAGGAGTGAAGAAAAACTTAGTATTATATTACCATTAAATGAAACATCAAATTACGTTCAGAAGTCTGAAAATAATTACGTGCATAATAAGGACAATATCAATGATTATAATAATAATGATTCTTCCAGGGTATTTCATAACAGTACCACATCAGTACCAAAAGAAAATGAAAATAAAACTGAAAAAATAAATAGCACAAACTCGTTAATATAAAGTAGTGTACAATAAAATGAATGGACCATGAGGAATATGCTATGATAAGATATACTGGCAGTACATTCCTAATTTTTATGCTACAAATACATTCAATGGTTCGATAATTGTTTTCTCTGTGTAAACTTTGAAAATACCGTTTCCTTTTCTTACACTATGAAACTTCAACGATAAAGAAACGCAGTTAGAAACAATTGTGACCTTTTAAGCCATTTGTGTCAAGTGACACTATAATAGATTCTTGAAATATGAAAAGCTGAATGCAGTTTCGTTTTATTTCGTATTTGACTAAGATTTCAATCGCGTAACCTCTGTAGTTTAATGAATTTTTATTTAATAATTAACTTCTTATTTTAATCGTTATAAAATGCAAATTTTATGAAATGCATCTTTCAATTATCGGGTACAATAAAGGGTACAATTCCTTATAAAACCGCTAAAGTAGTATCCTCGTGAGTCTGTATAACAAGGTCGGCAAGTTATATATCAGCACTAAGTAGGTTATAATAACAGTGCATTGACTTAAATGCTACTATTTTGATCATCTAGTTGTACATTAAATTAAATACTTCTTAGCTTTCAAATGTTAATTCTAGTAATTAATTATCACTTGGTTTTGACAAGAGAATGCTCCTAGATCATTTTGAAGTTACTTTTAACATCCAACAATTGTGCGATATCATGCTGTCGGATCATCGATCAAATCGTTCAAAAGTTACACGATCACAACTTAGGTACCAACAGTAATATATATGTCGTTATTGTCTGCCATTTTAAATGTATGCTTCATACAACCAGTGCTCACGTCCACACACGTCGAGCTCATAGAACACAATGCACACAAGACCAACGTTATTCTATGACTTGCAGATGGTGAGTTTTCTGTCTTACGCTATTGTCGGTAGTTCGCTCGGGTATTACTTACAATACACGATATACGCTCCATAGAAGTAATCGATATATTAGTTCTATATTATGTGTTTAGATTTCGATGATTTGTTGACAGACGATACCGAAATATCATGGGAATCGCTATCAGGGTGATATATATTAGCAAAAACTTTTAGAAAGAGGGTTTCCTTGCTGTTAATCTGCAGGATGTCGTGAAGAATATCTTGTTACGCGGGATTTGTAAGTGTCAGTCGGGGTTTCGTGTTGTAAGGAATCAAATAGCCCTTTATCGTACACTGCTATCAATTATCACTGTCTTAGGGTATTTCAAATGTCAAGGTCTGAAAAGGGAAACCGGAATCGACGGAAAGTAGAAGGAAATCAAGATGTTTCAAGAATATATTTAATGTAGCAGCAACCGTTGGGAATCACGATAATTATAAGACTCACTAAATCACACAATTATCCGTGATGTGGGATTTGGACAAATCAGATTACAAGCAAGGATTTAGTTTACTGAATAGCATACTTTGCGAGACTCCTGCGAATTAGTTAAAGGTTTGGCGACTAAGACATAGTTTATGTATGTTATGGCATTTAAAACCGAGTAAAAAAAATTATCTTCCATAACTGAAGACGATAAACTTATTTTTAACAGACTTCAATAAAAAAGGGGGTTCTATGTTCGCGTGTAAGTATTTTTTATGTATGTACGGTCTTAACTCCGTTCTTTAATCTCCGTTGGACTGATTTGATGATTCTTTATTTAGTATATAAGTGATGGTTCGGATTAGGTTCTTTTTAAATATCGTGATATTTAATTATACATTCTGAAGATAAAGTGTGAAACTTCTCAATAGATAGCAGTAATTGAACCGTGTTAAAGATATTTGCTGTGGTAACATTAACATAGCAATAATTCTGATGATAATGATGAATCCATCATTGATGATGTGAAGACCTCACATTGTGTGAGTTGGAGACTAAAAAGGCAACTATTCAACGGATTAAAATAATCCAACCATATTTTGAGCTGTTTAATTTCGCTACCGGTTACATTGCAAAGCCACTACCTCAATTAGATGTTTTCGTCTAAGAGTTATTATCTCATGATGCTGAACTGACAATGCAACCAACAGTACTCCTTAATGACTGGAACTTAGGGGATAGCACGGAGATTAGTCGACAGAAACTAATTAGTGCTTGGTGTCTTGGGCAGACGGGGGCTTAAAATCAGATATGCTATCTGCTCGTTCCGTTACATAATTACTTTTCTAATAGGTAAGTCATTTATTACACTAAAAAGGGCAAAATAAAAAGCTTATTTAAGAAGAATTTAAACTGACTTTAAAAATAAAAACTACAACATGGTACTATAAAAAAAAATATATATATATATAAATGGAATATTAATATTTGAACTAAAATGTTTGAAGAGTATGTCTAGTATTATCTAACTTATCGTGTAATAAAATTCTAACTGATCGCTTTCTGTACATTTAGGATATATGAGAAAAACTATTCTTAAGGGCCTTTATTAATGCAATAGAACCCAAAAAAATTGTTGTAGAAATTTTTGTCTGTTTGTCTGTGCGTTTGTGCACGCTAATCTCAGAAACGGTTAAGCCGACTTCGTTTTATTTTTCACTTATATATTGCAGTAAGTATTACTTAACATTTAAAAGTCGTTTTATTGCAGTCTATGCATAAATAAAAAAGTTAAATTTAAATTAATACAACATGTATTTCTAATTAATAGAACGAGAATAACCAACAATAGTTTTTCTGAAGCGAAACGATGGCATTTGCTAATCTTCTATACTTAAATAAAATTGGAGTTTCTGTTTGTAATATTACAATAACCGCTTTTTACTAGATGCATATGAATGTATATACGGTACATATACCAAAATAACATTTTTTACAATTTTTGTCTGTCTGTCTGTTTGTTCCGGCTAATCTCTGAAACGGCTGGACGGATTTTGACGGGACTTTCACTGGCAGGTAGCTGATGTAATAAGAAGTAATTTAGGCTACTTTTATTTCTACTAAATAACTTTCTTTTTAAATTCCACGCGGACTAATTCGCGAGCACAGTTCGTGATAAATATAATAGTTTAGTCCCGGGAAGTTAATCTGTTCTTACGGAATAGATATTAACGTTCAATATGGACAATCTGTAAAGAGAGTGGTAAACAACATTTTGATTCGATTTCGGTAGCAATTTCAACGAATGAATATACAGTTTTCAATTCATTAAAATAGTTATTATTACCCCTAAAACAACGAAATAGGAAAAACATGAAATTTATTAAATTCCTTGTGAATGAATATTTTTTTCGGGTGAAAATGCTGTTTGTAATAATAATAAGGAGTAAGATTTTTGAAGCGAAGGAAAGGTGGGTCATAACCAGACCAACAACTTTTGGGATACAAAATGGTATGCCCGTCTTGAAGTATTCTCGTATCGAGGCTGAATATAATCTACGTATGACATTTATGTTGTTTCTCTTTCGTTTGCACTCATGTTTTTCGCCAGTATAAATATCAAGAAGGGAGGGGTGTGCACAGAGGAAAACGATAACTCTATCACCCTCACAGAGTAACTACTGAAGCTCTAAAAAGTATACTATATGTTCATCACAACACGTAATTAATATGTTGAGTAATATCCACATGTATTCAGTGGTTTTAACAGAAGTAGAGTTTTGACTTTCAAAATCGCCATATCAATTGTGACTCAGCTTTATTGTAAACAAGTGATCTTATTTATTGATTGTTGTATATAATAGTCGGTGCTAGAAACGATACTCGTTTCTTATGTTGCTATTGCCATACAATGCAGCTGATGGTAGGTCACCGCCGCCTGTGGATAATCGTAAATCGGAAACGGAGACGTGATGTCTGCCAAGAAGAGAACGGAAAAGTCACCCGTTGACTAGCTCTGTAATATTGCATCCCAAACATATGGAAACATTATACGATTTACTTTCAGCATAGTGTAAACTAGCTAGATAGCTTATGAACCTTACCATCATTCAATAGTAACAAATTAAGTACAGAGCCCAGCGATATTTCGATAGAAGAAATTTGGTGCCATTGCTTTGCATGTTGTTCAGTCATTCAGAAATGAATCACTACATGGAGCTGTTCCAGTTTGTAGATTATATAAATAGGTGTTATTATTAAATTTCCAGTGCTGCCGCGGCAGCGGCGGCGGCGGTGGAAGCGTTGGGGGCGCGGCGTGTTCCCCCACCCTTGCTGCGGTCACGCACGCTACCCGCTATCATTGCTCCCGGGTTCTCTATACTCCACGCTCAAATCGACCCTCAGAGAACAGCTGGTAAGTCGACCATAACAATTCATAACTGTTGTAATTGTAAACGCGGATTTGCTCTCACAATGACAATTGTTAATGGTCTATCAAGCTGGTCAAGTGCGAATCAGCCTGACTTCATACTTCTTCAAGTTCCTTATGAGCACCTCTCAAGTATTCAAATTCGTTATTAATACACCCACTACAAAGAAAACTTAGAAGTGCGCAGTATTCGAACACAGGCCAGTCGTGAGCAAAACGGATGTTCAAACCACCAGACTACGATGCCTTTTCACTATGAGCTATTGAATATATTATAGCAACAATATTCCATAGGATTTAAAACTTGGGTACTTTGTTACGGATTATATTAATTTTAATGTAATAGATAGGTACTTACGATTTTTATCCCGTTACCAAAATTAAATAGACAAATTGTAAGCAGCCGTTACAATTTCTGATGCAACTTTATATGGGTCTTCTTGAGTTTTATTTTCATAAACACGATAGGAAAAGAAATAGCTTCATTTTAGAGATTCGTAGCCTGGAATGCAATCCAAGAAGACCCGCGTGATTGCGTCAGCTGCATTTGCAGCTGGTACTGACAGTTCAAATAAAAACTAACCGTGGTTTTCTCAGCGAAATACGATAAAATACTGTTTTGCTACAATTTTAATACATAATAAGTACTAACTTTAATGTTGCTTTGCTACGGTGTATTTGAAATTAAAATGAGATCAAAGAAAGGTGACGATTATGCTGGGAGAAAATTCAATGAACATGCCATTGTGTGTCTTTTCTTTACCGATTACGCGTGGTTTTCAGGTCCTCGTAAAGCTAATTATTCTTAAAATAGCAGTAACATATTTTAAACATAAATTAAGTTTCCTACAATTGACGATAAATTTTATCGAAATTGAGTCTCTAATAAGAATTGAGTAAGGGAAAGTTCGAAGTTCGGCGTGTTTGTGACTGATTGACTTACTAGTTTCAAACTACTAGGTTTTCGTTCCTTAGGTAAAATGTGAAATTTACAAATTGACAATATTTTCTTATGATTAATGTACAATGTATCATAATAACGTATAACAACAAAATAACAGTTAATGTATGAACGTAAAATAATTCAGTTCTGTCCATTAGATTTTTGACATGGAATAACCTTCCAAAGGAATTGAACATCACATCGCTTTAATTATTTTTCTTTTACTTTTTACCAATAACAATACTAATTACATTTTTATCGCTTCGCCATCATTAATACCCCCGCCAGGTATCAGCGTCGGTTATAAATAAAAGTTAAAAAACTACAAAGCACAAATCTAGAAACTACACAAATTTAATTAGTTTTATTTAAAATTTTAGTTACCTTTTTAACATCTTCGTCGTATTGAGATCAGTTCACATAATTAACTCCTCTCTTGGAAAAATAACAATTGAAAAAAAATATAAAATTTTCGCAGAAAACTTAAATAATAGCTGAGGCAGTGTTTTGTAATGTTTATTTAGGAATTTCAACGACCTTTTGAACAAAAATTGTCTCCTTGAACTCACTTCAACTTTACACTGATGAATATTCTTTTTTCTTCGTGTTCTTTGTTTTTTCGCTGTCACCATTGCTGAAAGATGTTAATAAAACGGACACAATATATCTACAGCAGTAGGTTATCCTATCCTCTAGCGCTAGTGATTTTAAAATAATGACTCTTATTGTTTCTATTCAATGTATATGAGAGACACTTTTTGTAACTAAATTTAGATAGGAGCAATTGTTAGATGTGATACGTTCTGAAGTTAGGTATAGGTGAATTTAAAGAGCCCTATAATAACCCGTAAGATAATTATAATCAAATTCTAATTAATCGCTTTCTGTACATTTAGGATACATGAGAAAAACTATTATCAGGGGTCTTCATTAACGCAATAGAATCCTAAACAATAGTTGTTAGAATTTTTGTCTGTTTGCCAGTACGTTTGTGCGCGCTAATCTCAGAAACGGCTTAACCGATTTCGTTGCGGTTTTCACTTATGTATTGCAGTAAGCATCACTTAATATTTAAAGTTCGTTACGTTGCACTCAGTTTATAAATAAAAAAGTTATAAAGGGAAAAACCCAGTCCTAAAACATTGCGGGTGCTATTTCTGAGCGTAAGACACAGTTTTTGAGAAGCGAAGCGAGGGCGGTTTGCCAGTAGCTAATAAACAGCATGTTTGAACGATAATTTAAATATCAGAAGATACTGAACGACTTATAAATTAAAGTAACGCATATTCATAACTCGTAGTTCGTATAGATCTTGACTGAGTCAAAAATTGCAATAAAATCAAAATCATTCAAAAATACTGCTCAACATCAGTGATTAAAAACAGTAAAGTTGAGGAGGTAAAAAAATAAATTATAAAGAAAAAATATATTTTATGTACCATTTTTTTTATTCTGCAATCATCCATATTATGTAGAGATAGATAGAGATAGAGGCACACAGTCTATTCCGAAATCATTTATAATAAACACACATATAATGATTAGGTCCTAAATATGTTAAATATGGTAGGTATAATATACAAAAATCTTAAATACCCGTTACATATATATATTTAAATATTATGACCCGCCAACTCACACACACACCTATATTTAACTATATATACCCATGGATCGTGATCACGAATAAAAGTAGGTAAAGCATTTACAGTAGCGTGATTAACAATGATCCATTAACCTCAATTTTTGCGCAGTAAGCACTTACAAGTTTGAAGTTAAATCCATCAAGGCAGTTAAAGTAAAGTAGGCGGTAAACAACGGTATCTAAGTTAACATTGTTGGCGATAAGCCGAATTGGTATTATGTCCGTTGGCTACCGAGCTACTGTCGCAACGCTGTTTTATTACACTACACGGATAAGATCTCACGTAGTTACATTATTGCATCTCACTTTATTAAAATTAAACTTCCATCCATCCATTCATAAAAAAAAAAAATATTATTTCGTGCATGCTTTTAATAAACAAAGAAAATCTAACATACAAATACTTAAAAGTCATAAAGTTACAAAACTTCGTCTTAATACAACTTCCGGAAGTTCTTTCGCCGCTAAAATGCCTTCAACTTTGATACATGGCCATGGGCATGATGTGCGTCAAAAGCATTGAAATTATTAAGAAACTTAGCTGCTAACAATCACGCAACTATAGACAGCAACTGAAGTTGCATAACTTCGGCGACCACTTAAGGTCGACAGCAACTTTCATTCTATAAGCTATACTAAATGTCATACTATCGTGTAAACTATCAGGGATATAAAAACTACTAATTACGAGTGTTCCATTAATTACAGATTATTGAATATTACGTACAAGCTACCCTAGAATAAATTTTGTTTTCTTAGTATTTCTAAGTATTTCTAATAAAATTTACCGAGTCTGCATCTGTCGCATAGTTAAACGAACTAAGTGCAGAAAGAGTGAATTCAACTTTATATCGATAAATATAGTATAAACGCTCACACACTCACAAACGACACTAGAACTCCGTATTGTGCACACAAATTAGACATAATAAGCATTAATCATCCCAGTACAAACAATTATCTGTCTTATAAACCATTATCTGGCTGCTCCAGTCGGAAATGGAATACGACACCCCTCGCCCGGTAGGCAGGCTCAGTACCAACTGAGATACAAGGTCTTCAATGTATTGTAACTAATTAAACAACTCAAAATTAAAAAACGTTCATTTTAGGCCCAAATCCGATCGACACAAGCCATAACTGTCATTTGGTGCCCTCTTAGGCTAGCAAATTGTGAATAAGCAGACTTCAATCAAAACCTTGAAAATATCATAAAGATTATCAGGAATGCAAATTTTCTTACAATGTTTTCCTTTACCATGATAATTAGTTTGAAATACGCACCGTTTCCCATAAAAACCGATATTGAAATCATTTAGGTCATATGAGACCCATATTTGTAAATTTCTTGTTTTTCCCGTATTCCTTCAGCTGCCACTGAAAGAAAAAATAAATTACTAGATACGATATAACGAGGGTCGTTCGTGAGCTGAAAACCCATAATAAATTAAATTTACCTTTTGTATGAGGGGACGAATGACATAAGCATTTGAATTTTAAACAAGTTATTTGAATAATATAACTCCATGACCCATGTCAACACTTTTATTTCTATAACAGGTTGCAAATAATTATTCCGTCGTGTTATATATTGAAATATCACAAATAAATTAATTAAAAGTCACCCCTGTGTAACGTTTGTAGCGTGAGTTAAAGCGGTTCGTTAAATCCATTTCAAAGAGTAAGCACCTAAAAGTTTGAAGTTGAATCCGTAAAGGCAGTTAAATTAGAATTTAGAGAAAGAGAATCTTAGAAATATACCCCATCGTCCCCTATACATCCTGAGACTCCAGGGCTTACATGAGTAAGACCTAATAGAGCTCTTAGAGTTACAAGTAAAGATTTGTACATCAAATATAATCATAAACAAATGGTATGCTATACATATCGAAGAGTGTATGTCGGGCTTCGGGTGACCTTTTCGTAAAAGTGGCAAGAGACCGCTACACTGCATAAAGGCTGCATGAGAGATTCCAGTTACGTTACGCATTATTTTACGTCAAACGTGTTAATTTACGTCTAGAAACGTTTATTACATTACATTACACAATGTTGTATTAAGAAAGCGAGTTGGTGATAAACACAACACCAATATCCTTAGTATTAGGCACGTGTATGGGCGGCCGTGACACCTTACCGTTACGTGGTTAGTCTACTCGTTTGCTACGGAATGTCCTTAAGGCGCAGTTTTCATGCATAGTTTGTTAAATACTTATATAATATTAAATTCAAACTAAAATGTTTTGATGACGTTTTTTTCCAGGATGATTCAATAGGCAAAAACAGTGTATTTTAGAGTCAAAAACCAGATGGCGCTGCATCGATTTCCATTCTTTTTGAAAAATTTCATTACAAATAACAATCACAAAATAATTTTGCGAAAGAGGAGCTAAATGTGTTTGTGAAAGACATAATAGTCCAGCTGTGCGTTTATGAAAAGGAAACTAATGATAAGCTTCAGAAAACGTAGAAGATTTTATTTCTTACCTTCTTCTCATTTCTTGGCCGTCAACGCATCGTTGATACCTTTAGTCTTGCTGAGGTCCATGGGTAACCACTTAGCACCAGGTGGCTCGTCTGCTCGTTTGTCGGCTATTAACATAAAATAAGACGGTGACATCGTTAGGTATCTAATTTATCTGCTTAAAATAGTAGAGGTAAGACAAATGCAAGCACAAACCCAAATGCAAAATGACTGACAGCCAGTGAATGACAGTGAATTTTAGTGATAAAATTACGTGGACACTTCTAACCGATTCTATCGTTAAAACAATCAATCTGGTCTTCGGACAGCATAAGAACTTATGATGTTTAGCATAACATGGCGTGATTGCTCCAAGTATCCTAATTATCAAGAGACGCATGCCTGACAGCGAACTGCTAATGTATTGAAGTCTAGTTTTGTGCACAATTAAAATAAAACTACAAATTTTATATCAGCATTATGTTAATGAGCAGTTGACGTGTGGACCTTGAATCCAGTCATTTCAGTTGTAAGGCTTAATTACAGCTAAAACATAATTATGAACTCACCCTTATTTTAATTGCGTTACCGTCTGCATGATGTCACCGCCCTTAGCTATATATATATATACCTATATACCTATAGATATCTGCAGCTGGCTTGGCAGCCCATGTTCTGAAATATATTTAAAAATATTCATCTGTTTCTTTCCATCTGTGTGTGTGTGTGTGTGTGTGTTCTATAGTACTATGGTTCACTATAATTTATGGGTTATGTAAACCTGTCATATAATTCATTTTCCTGATTTAAATAGTAATAGGTTATATAGATTACTTTAATCGGTTGTCATTCGTTTGTAACTTATAAAGTTTAAATGTATGAAATTATCTTATTAATTATCATTCTTGAGTGTTGTGTTTAACCATATGAATTGTGGAGTGTTGTTGGAGAGAAATAGATCCCAGATAAACAAATTTTGCGGTTGGGAACTACGCTGAAGCAAAACTCGAAACTACTGAAATATTTGCGCAAAGAAATTGCGGGTGTTTTCTAGTAGGATATATTATTGCACATAACCTGTACTTCAGTCAGACTCTCCATGACATCACACTGTTTTTTACTTGTATATTACAGTGGCGTGAAAAATTTCTTACTAAATTGTTAAACGTATTTGCACACCATTATTTTTCCGGATTTGTTCAACAAAAGGTAAATTCGATTCGGATCTTTACAAGTGCGTAAACTTGTACCTGAAATCAATTTGTATTTCGTATTCGGTAGGCGGCTCCTTGTTTATCTAATTTCTCAGCTTGACGTGTTTTCGTTTCGATATGTGAAGACGATTGTTGCAGAAATTCACTTTTATTTTCATTGTATTGGCTTTATTCGTTTTCAGCAGAATACGTCGTAAATATAGAATAGCCTGGATGTTTTTTTAAATATATGGACGGAGAATCGCTGCTTAGCGGAAATTTACAGTTGAATTGTTAAATGAATATTAATATGTTTTGCAACAATGGGCTCGCCATTGTACAATGGCATAGTAAACCTTTAATTATGCGTATCATGTACATATGATAAAACTTTGGGGTCTCGGAATACTACTACTAATACAAATTAATTACATTAATTAATTGATAGAGAAGTATTAAAAGGGTGATCGAATGTATTGCGTCGTTCTCAAGAAAACTTCTATTTGCAGAGCCCAATGATTCAGAGTTGCAACCTACGTCCCGGTTATCTGATTAGTAGCCCGAAAAATGCATTAAATTATTATTAGCTGTGTACATTATATATAAAAACATCTACCATATTCCTTTATTCGCTTCCACCGTTTCTCATTGACCGCCAGGAAGTCAACGATACCTTTGGTGTTATCGATGGATCCATGAACCGTCATGCTCTCACTATCTGATTGTTTGTCGGTAGTTAAGATAAATTACACCGTGCTTTATATGTATTACTTTTAAAACTTTCACTGCCAAAGTCACATTCCTTGTTTACCTTGAGGACAAAATATATCGGAAGGCCTTGTATGTATGAGTATGTTGCTGATTTTGTGTGTGGGTGTGTGTCAATGATAAGTTAAATCCACTATCTAAGATGTATTAGTGTGTGTACTCACAGAGGTCTATCTATGTTGTAGGTAGAAAAGCGTAATGTAAAAGTAATCACTATACACTAAATAAGAAAATAATATAACAAGATAAATATTTTTAATGCGAGTGGTGTGCTCTGTTGTAGCATTGTCACAACTTCAATGTTAGTTCTCGGCTCTCTGGCTACGAACTGATATTGTCATAACGAATTTCGGATGTTTTTAAAAATATTTTGATATAAATTTATTTTGTTTGGTTTTGGATCTAGCTTCACAAAGTTTTATTCCAAATGTATGTTTTTTTAACAGTATTGTTAGAAACAGCAAGTTTTAAGGTATAATGGTAGAAAGCTGTGTCACATTTAATCATATCAAAATTTAAAGTATTTAGTTTATTATCCAATTATCAAATTCCAATGTTATATTTAAACAATAATCAATGCCTGAAATCAGCCACATTTCTGAAATTTAATTGTACTGAATATTTAACTCACTGAGTCAATAAAATAATTTTGTGCGGGCTCATAATGGTCAGTTAAAAACCAATGTCCAGTTGGAATAAGGGAAAATAAATTTATTATAAAGGTGAATACTTAGATAACTCTTTATATTTCACTACCGGTTAAGTGCGGTGCTAGTGAAATACCACCGGCCCGCTCCAACTTCGTCTGTGTTCAAAATTTAATAATTATATACCGTCTATGTCTATCTGAAATAAAGTTACTTACAAATGATAAATGATTTTTTCTATAATGAGCCGTGGTTCCGAAAATTACCCTCTGCATATAGACAAACTCACAAAATCCGCACTCTCTCTGTATAATATTTGTATAGACTATCAAACTACCCATGCTCCGCTTAGAAGAAATAGTATCTACATTATTTTAAATTAATTTACAACTTTGTTATTTAAAGACGGAATTATATGTAACAAACTTAAAGTATTAAGTGATGCTTACTGCAATACATTAGTGAATACCAGAACGCACAGACATACAGATAGAAAAAAATTCTAACAACTATTGTTTTGTATTATGTTTTTTGTTGTTGTTTATTGTTTTGTATAATAAAGGCCTCACATATTCTTCATGTACAAAAAACGATCAATTAGAATTTTATTATATGTATAGATTTATACATATGTATAATAACCTTTATTAATTATTCATGACGAATTACTATAACATATCTTTTCATTACCAGAAACGATCAAGGACTAGTTAATTAAGATACACTGCGAGTTCTGTTTAATTTGTAAGTAATCAGCTACTTGTTTCTCATACATAATTACAACACTTTTCTTATATTACAAGTTATAATATAATTACAAAAATATTGTGAGGTAATTTTGTTTTAAAATTTATTCAAAATGTGTTTATTGCTGGTAAAAAATTCTTATTAGTTCGTCAACCGTGTCTCGAACGCTAAGAGCATCGTCTGCTAAATGTAATCCCTTACTGTACTTGTGGTAATTACATATAGCTAAGCTGTTTTGTGGAGAGAAAATTATTTGCAGCGTAAGGAAATTAATTGTAATCTACGGCAGATGCTCAGCGATTTTGTTCGAAGCCAGACTAAACGGCTCGGCTATAAATGTTTTTGCCCTGCAAAACCGTAAATGTTTCATTTAATTAAGGTTCGTAAAATAAGCCTTTTACTACGTCTTCGCTATTCGTTGGTTCGTTTTTCTATATGTCCTCTGTCCTATCTTAAATTCATCGTATTTTTTATAATGGACAGTAGAACTATAAATAACGTTATTTAAACTTTACTCTGGTTGTTACGATCCTTGATGCCGGAGTACTGCTTGCATTTGATTTTTATTTACTACTAGCCGCCCGCCCCTGCTTCTCACGGGTGTAATTTTATTTTTAAACATTTTGAGATATATTTATAATGTTATGTTTATAAGGGACGTAAGTATGTTTTTTTTTCTTGTACATAATGATGTGAAAATAGTCAAAATATTCAATGTTGCATATATCCGCTGCATAAGAAGCCGACCGTGCGACTATCTATTTCATAGATGTGCCCGCCCCGCACTTCGTGCCCCCTCCCTCGACGCCTTGTCCGCCGGCCTACGCTACGGCTGCTTTGCGGGGGGCCACACTGGTCATTGCACAGCGGCGGCGGCGGTGTTTGTTTTCCTAAATACGTAAAATTTTCTGAACGGAATATCCGATTTCAGTAATTTAATAAATTATCTGTAGGTATTGAAACAGTTTTGAATATGAAATGATTTATTTGGATAAAGATTAATACGAGGGTATGATTGTCATGGCTGATTTTGGTCAGCTTTTGAAATGTAAAAAGTCGTTATAGTGACATAACTACAATAGTTGAACAATATTTGTATATATTGATATGTTCTCTAATATTGTAGAATATTTTTTTGTTCTATCATCAATAGTTTCCGCAGCGTATGCGATAAAATAAATATTTAAGCAAATCTTTTTACAAATTGGTTCACGTTACTGAAGATTTAGCAAGGATCTCTTATTTTTTCTAGTAATAAATATAGCCTATGTTACTCACGGATAATGTAGCATTCTAATGATGAAAGAATTTTTAAAATCAGTTCAGTAGATTTTGAATTTTTTTGTTACAAACATACAAAAATACAAAGGGTTCCTCTTTATAATATTAGTATAGACCACTACCAGCGGTCTGCCATGACTTCGTTGGAGTTGAGCAATTATATACATTTACTAGTTACTCACCCGCTTCGCTTCAGAAAATCTACACTTTACGTTCAGAAATAGCAGATGCATTGTTTTAGGAATGGATTTTTCTAGTTCTGATAATTAGAAATATTTATTTATAATAGTAGTCGCTGACAGGCATAAAACATTTTATGTATGTATGTATGTATTTAAATGTCCATATTAACTTTTATTCCCTATCCCGCGGGAACAAATCCATTTCCCCGAGATAAGAAGTATCCTAGATTATGACTTATAATATAAGCTACCAAAATGTCAAGTATCACCCAAATCCATTCATTAATTTTAGTGCGTCATGAGCTCAGATATACAGACAGACAAAAAATCCAAGAAAATATGTTTAGGCGTTTACATCGGTGACAATATTCGACCGCATTACTTTTTTGATATCAGATTAGATTGTATATGCCCATCCGGAAAAATTCACTTCTGAAATGGTAAACAATTTTTCAATCAGGTGTCGGATATTACCCTCCGCATATTCACAAACTCTGAAAATATGAGCATAGATTATAATGTCACGTCCATGGGTTCACTTAGAGTCAGGTAATCAACATATTACTGCTCTATAACAAAAATGTAAAAGTGTGTCTTAACAAATTTTTAAATTCTTGACTTTAGCTGAAACACGTTAAACATTTCGCCGTATTGGAGCGGCTTTGAATATTGCCCCCAATCCCATGCTGGCAGAACAGTGTCGTAAGAGGCGACAGAAGCCGGCTTGCTTGGTGGTAGGGCTTCGCGTATGGATTGTATTATCAGTATTATTATTCAGTTATTAATATTATTACTGGTATCTATTATTATCTGTCCGTGAAGCCTGCCTGGCTAGCTACCACCCTCCTGCTTGAATCAGCCGCCAAACGACTCGTCGTGTTCCGGCTGGGAGCTTGAGAGCCAGTATCTTCTTTCTAACCTTCTTCTCATTTTCTCATTTCCTGTCCGACAACGCATCAGTTTTTTTTTCATCAACCTTTGGACTTGCTGATGTCCATGGGCGACGATGACCACTTACCATCAGGTGGCTCGTCTGCTCGATTGTCGGCTATTAACATAAAAAAATAAAAAAAAAATTTCAAGATGGAACTTCGTTTTAGAATCAACGAGAATCCTACAATAGAATGCCGCTAATATTAATGTAGTTGGTGAGTGTGCAATATTCAGCATAAGCAATATTTATTAGGACGAACAGAGAATTAATTTGCTTGAGCATTCGTCAGCTATCTGAATTCGACTTCCAAATTTAAACGCTTTCAAATGTTGCGGTTGTGCAGAAAGCCGTGGCTTCAAAATTACTTTTAAGCGCCGAAAGGGAACATATATTAAGGATAAGATTTGCTACCTTATCTATCCAAATAACACATGTGAAACAAAATAAAATGTACAACCTACGGTTTCAGAATTTTTTTTAACTTGTGGTCACTTATCCAAATACTAAATTTTTCCTAAAATCGCACGCACGATGTGACGATGAACAATGATGTGATGATGTCAACATACAGAACATTGACAATAGAAACATCAGTTAGTTACACGTTACGTAAATAATTGTTTTTAAGATATACATTTGCTCTACAATATTCTACTTTAGCGGGCTCTAATTAAGAGTTCGCATCCCAGACACTTGTAACTACAAGGATCTGCATGAATGAAGTGCAAATGAAACCTTGAAAAAGTGGATTTCGACGTATAATAAAATCAGGACAATAATAATTATTTGTTGTTTATTTATTTATTATGATGAAAACTATTTTATGTATAAATTAAAAACAAAAGCTTCAAGAAATGAAAACAAGCTTGTTTGTAACAAAACATGCAATGAGAAAGGCTTTTTTATAAATTTGAAAATTTGATACAAGCAGTGTTCTGCTAACGAAGTGCTTTATATTATTCCTTTACAGAAGATATTTCATTTTAGTTGCATTTGTTTAGTTCTTTACTCTTATTTTTGGATGTAGTTCACTTCGCGAAGTGGAATTTTTATTGAAAATTAAAATGTTGGAATGTTCACTATCACGTCGAATATCGACTAGAATTGAGAGAACCGAGGCGGGTTTTTTGGAAAATGCTGGAAACTGTTGAGTTTTCTATGATTGTTTTGAACCAGAATGCAATAAAAACAGCGTTCGCGCACAATATACGTCAATCAGATTAAATTTTATTTCATAACAAGAATATTTGTATTTTGTTTCGTCTCTTTCTCGTTTCTTTTTATGATCAATATTCTCTTCTACGATGATATGAAGCTAGTCAAAAATGTAAAAATTCTGTCCATCCGCCTCCTTGATCTTGATTTTGAATTAGATGCTTTATTGGTAACATGTAAGTCCGAAACCTATACTCATATGAACTGTTTCAAAAGGTAAGGTAGTAGGGTGCTCTTCAAAGCAAAAATGAGCTCAAAATACTTTGTCACTATTTGGTCATCCTTGAACTTCCTTAACTCAGTCGATCACTTTACATTGATACAACCTGTGCTAAGAATACTTCAAGCAAAACACAATTAGGTACAACATCCTCTCATTAGTTGCGTGTCGGGAATAATTCTCTAAGTGTTTTGTGATTTGGTACAATCAAACCAGTTGCTAGAATAATGAGACCAATGTACAGACCGCAATTCGATTTCCCGATGGAGCGGTAGAATTTAATGAATCCTCAATAAAGAGAACTGCCAATGAGCTTTACACGCAGGCAATACATCGAGAGTCCTTCGAGACACTTCATTATTTGTAGTGATACATTGGGGTACCATTCTTTAAATGAATAATTTGATACCCCTGCAGCTCATTGCAATTTACTTTGCAGCTAAGCATTGTAGAATCAACTAAGACTAATGAAACTCCGATTTGGGACGGAACATGCGTTGGTGCTGGTACGAGTATTTATGTTGGTGTAGACTTTTATTTATTATCCAACCCAATTAAAAATACACAGAGATCAGCAGACAAACTAGGAAATGAGGTGAATTATGTAGTACATTAAAGGTTTCTTCATAATCACCTCTTTTTTGGAAATTATTAATAACTTATGTTTAACAAGTATTATCGAGTTCTGTAAACATAGATATAAACTGAGAAAATAAGTAAGTGACAACTTGACCCACTTCAACACGAGCACATCTAAGCTATTTTTAGCTTCAGGAAAAAATATCTTTATCCACTAAACGCATCTGAAGCGTAATTAGGTCAATATTATCATATTAAATGAAGTAAAATAAATAAATTGTTTGTTTTTATATGACAATAACGGGTGGAGGGGCAGATAGGTCACAAGATGCTAAATATTTGGCCTTTAAGTATTTAGATATTAAGTTCGCTTTGCGTAGACATCCCTGATTTCAAAGTCTTTACTGATGCAATGCCGGCCGAAGAAAGCAGGAGATTAATGGTTTTCCGATATTACAAACGAAACTCATAAAATTATATCACGGTTGAAGTTCATCATGTAAAATAGCAAGACAGTCAAATAAATAAGCCTAAGTTCCGTGCACGAATATCATCATGATTAAACTAGTGACACAGACCCCAACGATCTCCAACAGGACAGACCGAGTGATTCGGTCCGTTGATCAGGAGCAGGGCACATCAGGAGTACGGGAAGTTGGTTCTTAACACTGACTTACCATGTTGTCATCGTTATGACACCACATAATTCGCCTTGCTGAGAACAGTGTCCTCTGAAAATAAGGTCACCATATGTGGCGAAAACAACAGGTTAAACTTTGTTTCCTCAAGCATCATGTATAAACAACTACAGCCACATATCAGTTATGACCAGAAATAGCACTCGAGACATATCGCTCGGGAGGCGGTTCATTACGTGGACTACAGGATTATCAGATAATGATAATAATAATTATATATATCTCTATCTATCTCAATTGCTCCTTTACGTAATTGCATCCAGTGTACGGTAACTCACCACGCCATTTCCAGTTGTCACACAACTTGAACGTCTGATGTCAATACTCATTAATCAGTCCCTCTATATTGCACTTGAAATATCTATTAGCAACTTAGAGTTTTATTGTGAATTAGTTGCTGTGTACACCTTTGGAAGTATTAAATAGTGTAATAGAGGATATTGTATTGATTGTGGTACAAATGTGTATTAAATTGTCTCAAAGAGGTCCCTACGTGTTGGTCCTGTGGGATCAAGAAAAGAAGAGTTGAACATCCAATTTATCGATTCCACTTATACACTTGGACTCATAAAAGTTTAGGCTTCAGAGATACATAACAATAAATATTAGCAGACTTCCAATTGTATGTATTGTACATATAATATTGTCACTCATTTCGGTATTAACACCTCAGTCCTGATGATTTTTTTTTATTGAACGAGTCTTCTGCTTTCGTATTTATAATGTATTTGTAATTTTTGATTTACAATTCTTAAATTTTAAATATATGGAAATATTAAAACATTACCGATTAAAATTAAATAAATTTTGATGTGTTCGTTCCCTTGGAGGGACCTTGTTATAGTGTTGGTTTTTTGAATGCATCTGGCGGTAGCAACAGTTTTAATTAAAGTTAAAATATTTGTAAATTCACCCTATAGTTGGTAAAAATAAACACTTAAAAGTAAAATTAAGTTTAAGATGGTCCATTAACCGTGACAGATAGACTTTTATATTTCTTAATCTAAAAAATATGTACAAAAAATGTAAATGATTACTTTTAGACAAAAAAAAAATAACCAATTAAACTACCAAATGCTAGCTCCGCTCAGCCCATGTATTAAAAGACTAAGCACGTGGAATGTGGTCCCTCAATTAACCTCATACATTTACATAATTGGAAGTACATTGGAATTTTGAATTTTCGGAACACACACAGCTTTGGTAAACCTTCCTAACATTTGTAGACTCAATCACTAGTTTGTAAAGATAGCCACCAAAAAGTTACGACAGGTTAAATGTGGTGCCTAACTTGAAACGTTTACTATTAAACGTTTAAAATTTTCCAGAATACCGCGCTCAGCGTTGGTAAAAGTGTTAAAATGTTGAGATTGTCGGTGATAACATCTTGAGTGATTTGTAGTACCTGCGTAATGTAGAAGTAAGGCTAAACTAACTTTGTAAAGGTTAACGTCCTAATCAAGTCGCAGCAATTGTTCACTGTCAAGCACATACTCATAGTTTACAAAGCTCAAATCAGCCTTCAGATGGAGAACTTGTCCCAAATCTGAACTAATGCCCCACAGTATCGACTTGACCCATAAGACGCCGTCCAAAAACGCGGAACGCGAATCCTTAATGACACACGAATCAATAGGCTAAGCAAAGACTAGAACACCTAAGCTGTAAAAGGGAAATAGGTTCCGTGTGTGTATTCTATCAAATTAATTCTGAATATCAACAAACGAGCAGACAAACTAACTGATGGGAGGTAGTCTCCGTGGCCCATCAACATCAGTAACACTAAAGGCATCACCGTTGCATTGCCAATAAAGCAAGGATCTACAATATTACTGGCTCTCGGACACTGCGATCGAAAACGTATGAAATATTTCACGGTCAGTTTAAAAATAAGGGTAGCAAATTATCCCACCACCATGCAAGTACTATGGGGATTAAACTTTGTGGTACAGAATCCAACGACCTTAAATAGGAGGGACCGCATAGTCTCGTCCGTAGTTCTGTAGGGAAGGTTGGCTTGGGCTCAAGAGAAGATGGTGGAACCTCAAAGTATGTGCTCCGAGGACCTGTTTGACTTACTGCTCGCGTCACCCTTCCATAACTTTTTGAACAACTCGCCGAAGAAATAAGTTGGATTTAAGTTATTCATTAGGGATCATGATTCTTATATTGTCCGATTTGTTATTGTTCATTGGAACAGTACAGGTAAAGACCATTTACACTAATTAACACATCCAATTACAATAAATTATAATAAATCATAAAATATATTACATTCGCATATTAGAAATTCAAAACAAATTTAAGCATTATTCATGATAATAATAGATCAATACTGATAATAATTATTATAATATTAACAATAATAAACTTTAATATTAATCAATATCCAGTTAATATACAGATATATTAAGATATTAATTGGATCTTGCTGATTGTAAGCACACACATATTCACGATCAGTTTGCCTTGTGAGGTGTGAGGTATTCGCGGAGTAATAAGTGCTTTTGCAAAAAAAAATAGTAAAGAAATCACTTACTATCATGGAAGAAGCAACGCAAATAATCTCTACTTAAAACCCATTATGAGAACGAGGAAAGCTTACAATAGAAAGAGGTTCAATACCATTTTTTAATTTAATTTCGGAATCCTCAAAACCTCCTTTGATGATTTCTAAGTTACAAAATTAAGTAAAGTGCCTTCCCGTGGGTGCATATTAAAAATTCGAACAATTCATGGCACCCGGTGCTATTTACATTAATTGGAGGATTCATTAAATTGCATTGGTCCGTTGGCTCGGAAAACGAACAATTAGGTTTTTAATGTTCTTTTCTTTTATATTTCTCGCTTTTCATATTCATATATGTATAAGTCATGAGGTTACACAGGATATTTCCTCTTAGGACTTCTCTGAAATTGGCCAGTATTTAATTGCCATAACTTTCTTTTCAACAATACTATATGCAGTAATATATGCATATTATACAATAATTCAATATGCTGAATTTTATGTTGTCACATACTTTGTAACTTGTAAAATATTGCCTTGTTTAACTTCTTTTATGATTTTCTGTATCTTTTATCCAGTTAATTTGTAATTTCTTTAATTAATTTATTATGATGAATGTTCTGCTAGTACCGTCAAATATTTGGAAAATGTCTTAAATTATTGTCATCATAATTACTTTTATTTTTAATACGTACAATGATGCTCTCTTTTGTAGCAAGATTTATCAGGCCGACGAAAAATTTTAAATTCACGGAAAAAGCACACAGAAAAGAATTGTTCTAGAAAATTTGTTATATAAAAGACGAGCTATTTTACAAGAAGAGGCAATCTCACGTATCTTCTTAACCGGTCATCACTCTCGACTCCAGGATCTCCGCGTGCTGAACGCTGGAGACTCTATACGTCTCGTGTGCCCTAACGCAAGCTCCTGTCAACGAGGTCTTCGTTTGCTGAACACCAGAGACACTACCGTCTTGTGCGCTCTAAGGCACGCCCCTGTCTGGCTAGCTATAGCTAGGCACGCCGAAAAAACGACGGGCCTAGCTATTGATCAAGACCTACTTATCAAGTGACTTGTAATTCTTTTAAGTTATCGTCTCCTTTATATTATTATGACATCTTTATTTTAACCGCCAGAAATAGTTTAATACATTCTATTTTCAAAATTTCTAGATCTATTAATTATAACACTACAATTTCCATAGAAGACATAATCGTGATAAATTTCAACTAAATGACAATGTATTATCGTAGCACTATTAAGTGATACGATATTTCTACCTGGCAGCAGCTTTGTGTTTAAAGGAACGAATAGTGATATTATCTCCATCTAGTTTCAGTTCCATCAAAATAGACGTTGTGATATTATTAATAAAAAGTGTTATATTAAGTAACATCTTGAACAATTTCAAGATTTTTAACAATTAAGTGATTAATTTCAAAGATAAATAGTCACTTAAATAACTTTAAATTTTTTAGAACCTCTTTATACCAATCTTAATGACTAAATTTGTTATAGAAATATCCTTTATATTTAAATTTCGAAATTCATAACATCAACCATACTCTTATTTCACAGTCCTCTCTAGTACTTAAATAATTCATGAATGAATTATCAATTTTAATTACTTAAGTATAATGTTCTGGCAATTTCTTTTTACAATGTCATTCTTCTGGTAATTCTTTCTTCTAATTTCGTGGCCCACTGCTTTCAGCTTTTTAATGATGTGAGTTATTTTTGACATCTGGCAATTTCAAATAACTTTATATTACCATTGCTGTTAATTAATGAAAACACAGTCCAAGGGCTTGTAACAATAGTGACATTTAAGATTCAAAATTCATAAATTAATGAAACAAGTACCTATTATTTATTTCACAGTACCATTTAGTACTCATTAGTACTTCATCTATGCATCACTAATTGTATGTATATTTAGTATAGTAATATAATAATATAAAATAATAATAATAATTTATAATTTTAATAATGTATAATTAATAATTTAATAATGTATAATTATATATAGAATTATGTATATTAATTATGTATTATATATTATTATTTAATTATGTATAATGTATAATTTTGTTCGTAAAATCAAGAATTATATCGATAATTTTTTGAAAGCACAATCACGAATGTAATATTGATTGCCCTAAAAACTATGAATCTTCATATAACCTTCCTATAATCTGTGACAGTGAAGCCATGTTCACATTTTTTTTATTTGTCACAAAATGTCTATGTAATTAACATTCATAAACAATATTTTACTTACTATTATTAGCATAAAAACTCCCACCTATATTTACCCACTGTCTGTCGCTAAGTACTGAAACAATACCTACTATAGTATGAGTCATATTTTTTAAAATGAAGGAAAACCAATATGCTACACCAAGCAATATTACTAGTCATCTTGTACGCGTGCAGAATTCTAATTTAAGTCTCTCGGGCGAGTGACCTATCTTCCAGCACTAGATTATCACTGCTTATGTTACAATTTTGTTATAACTGAATTTACCTACATTTATAGCTGATTAAGAAACAAAGTAAGAATCAATTCCATTCTTTGGACTTTAAAAGAACTTTGTGGGATTAATTGCTAAATATTTAGATTAAAAACTTACCAGTTTACATACAATGGAAACCGTGTAAACAACATGGATTGTTTGTATATTTACGTGACTATCGCTATACAACAAGTTTTGTGGATCCTGTAGCCGGAGTGATTGCGTGTTGATGCGGTTGCGGGGGATGGGATTGAAACATCCAAGCCCCAAAGCCAAGCCAAAAAACTACCCTTCCCTTCTCTTGGCGCACCCTGCCGAGCTGGACTTTGTATCGCTCAGTTGAATTCCGACGGTACTTGTGTGGTGTTTTACAATATTTTGCCTTGGCTCCCTACCACCCCCCCTAAAAAAAACTCACCGTTACATATTTCAAATATGCTTCAGTTATAGTGTCGGAAAGCCAATAATCATGAGTATTCCCCGTATCGTCTTCAGTCGACAACCTTGGTTGGTGTTATTGATAACCATGAGTGAGTAATTAATTACTTAAAAAATACATAAAACTCTAACATATATTTATTTGTTAGACACGGTAAGATTTATTAATTTAAGGTAAATGTTTCAGTCAAGGATAACGCCAAGACATAAAATTCAGCTTACTTATCATCGTTTTGCTAAAACATAAAAATGAAGTGATCCCTTGACAATAAAGGGATTGCCTCTGTATGCACAAGTTTGGGCAAGGACGGAAATTTTATTATTACGTTCAGTTTAGTCCAATCCATAAGAGTTTAGTCATATACAATTGGTTTGAGTAGTTACTAACTTGAGCATACCGATACATTGCTCTATTATGGATATTCTCAAACTTCTTATCCAGTCCAATGCGTTAATGAATGTCTTTCAATAATCTGTGCTTCGATAACCGTTATGTTTGAATGACATACGCTACAAACTTCAAAGAATGTTTAGTTAATACTACTCTTTACTTTACCATTACACTTTACGTTTTTACGACTGCCGAAGCACTAAAGTAATTCTAGGACTAAAGCAATTAAAGTAATTCACAACAACGCTTTGAAAATACATAAACAAATTACCCAGCAGAAAGGAAATTAACTAGTATTCGTATCGCAACATTTGGTTGAAGTATTTATAGAGGAGAGTTATAATAATAAAATAATTTATAACAATTTATAATATTGTAGGATTATCGGTTTGTAACTTGTATCAGCATAATACAAATACGTCAGCATCGACGAGACTTTAAACCACTTTCTCCAGTTAGAGGTTTGAGAGGGATAAAAGTAAGGCGGTTTTCAATAACAATACTACATAGTTATATCTAAAACAATTGTATCGATAACAGTGAAAATCATTTCCAACACGTGACTTCTAGTGAGCGGCAAAAACAATTATGATTTTAAGAACAACGCTGGTTACAAATTTGTGTTATAGCAGAAAAGTGTAAATCTTTTGGCTGATATGAGTGAACCAGCAATTTAAAATAATTTTACGAAAGTTCGCGAATATCGGTGAAAAACAATTGGGGACAAAACAAATCAGGAATAAGACTTACCTCGAACATATTAGGCGATCCTTATTGTCTTCTATTATTTTTCGAGGATACTGATGCAAATGACGTAGAGAGTTCTAGAACGCCCGGAAATCAGTAAAAACAGCACCCCCTGGGTTCATTCGCATACGAATACGAAAGTAAAGAGTTCTCTCTACGAAGCGAAACGCCTACAATCAGCAAATATGACTGTGACTGTCTGTGAAAAAAGTATGCAAAATAACTATAGGAACCCGTATCCTGGCACAAAAACATCGATGTTAGTAAAACAAATAACTAATGTGATTAACGAGAACAATGCAAACCATTGCAAATCCCGTCATCGTAGAATTGAAAAATGTACGATTATCTTTTGGATATTAATTGTAACTCCAAACAGCGTAGTGAAATAAGATTATTGTTACTACGTGAAAAATTTGCGGTACATACTTCGCTTGTCGAGGGAAACAAAAAACAATCTGATTTTTAAGAACCAAAAACGGTTAAAAATTCACCTGTTCGCTGATAAAAATATGGAAAATGTAGGTTAGTCGCTATAGTTTCTAACTTGTACCAGTCTGCTACAAAAATTATTCGGCATCGACCCCTGTTCAAGTCTTCTTCAACGCTTGAGCTAAGTCGAAAAGGACAAATAAATCAAGTCAACTCTCAAGAACTATACTGGTTATAAATGTTCGTCATCAGCGAGCTTACAAAAAAAGTTCATCACCTTATCGATGCAGCTTTTAACTTCTTGTTGAAGTTGTTGTTAAAGACAGCATTATCGCGAGTTCAAGCAATTTTCGGCGATGTCACCACTAACGAACACTAAGCCCGCTTCTATTGAAGCAGTTGATTTAATTATGAAAATCAATCTTTTGTGTAACGAAATTTACATAACAAAAATATTTTTTCCGTTGACGGCTATAAACAACATTTGTACGTTTATATAAAATTCATAAATGATATTATAATTATGTTGTGACTCGAAATATTTCGTGGCGTTTATTGTATCCCACGCGTTTACGAGACTAGTCTTAATATATAATATAATGAACATTACAATTACATATATACAGTGGGATTGTTATTTTTCTATGTTAAAACTAAAATAATTAAAGTAAAAAAAATGTAAGGTGTGTGAAACGAAACGTAATGAGTGAGTATGAATGCGATAGTAGATCGAATGAAGATTCGCAATGACGAATAGAATGGAAGGAAGAATCACGGAGTAGTGGTTTTTATTAGGTGAATAGTCGACAAACGAGCAGACTAGCCCCATGCTGGTAAGTGGTCACCGTCGTCCATGGATGAGTCACCACCAGTCACCAAAGCCGTCACTAATGCGTTTTCGGCTGAGAAAGAGAAAGAAGAAAAAAAGAAAGTACTGGCTCTTTAGGCCCCAGCTTGAGACTTTGCGCAAGACAGTTGTTGTGTGGTAAGATGGAGACGAATATTAACGGTTGCAAAAAGATTGTATTTATTGGGAATTAAAGAAAACAAAGCGTTGTGGTGGTGGTAATTATAGTGTAGTGTAGTGTATTATGATGTTGTGGTTAGGATATCAGTCTCCCGATCTGAATACTCGTTTTCGAATCCTACTCACTTCTCTAAATTTCGAATAATGTGGGTATTACTAATTAATTAATTAATAATAATAATAAATAATAAACGTTTACACACTCACACCCCCGCACTAGGATTCCCTGTGTTGCGGGTGGCATGGACATACACAATTATCACATCACAAACACCAATGACCCGAGAACAAACATTTATCTGTCACATAAATATCTGCCCCGGCCGGGAATCGAACCCGGGACCCCACGCTCGGCAGGCAGGTTCACTACCAACTGGGCTACGGGATCGTCACGTACTAATGAAATAAAACATCTTGAGGAAACCTACGTACCTAAGAGTTGTCTAAAATCAAAGGTGTGTAAAGTCTGCCAGACCGCACTTGACCAACGTGGTGGTTTAACCTTAACCCCTCTCAATATGAAAGGAAACCCGAGGCCAGCAGTGGGACAACTGGGTTTTAATGATGATGAAGTCTTATTGTTACTAATAATATTTTGCACAAAGCTCCCACTGTAAAGTACATTGCTGTAGAGCATATGCAAGTAGACGCTTGACTTGAAAGCACAAGTAAGAACAGGTTGCATGAAATTTACAGAGAACATGTCTGTTACTAAATAGAGCCGCTTAAGTATGCAAACGTGTTCAACGAAGTCACGATCGCTACCATCTACACTCTGTGTTGAAGACTAAAACATGCGACGAAATATTGGTAGCGAGTACGTGGCGAAATTTACAATCGAAGCACTACAAACTTAATAATGCCTTTAAAATTATTGAGGCTTTATGCACGGTTATTGTAAAAATTTACATAACTTCAATAAAAAAAGTGTTATAGAATGTTTTTTATGTAATTTACGTGTTGCGGATACTGGGTTTTCTGCTTATTATTGTTAACTGTTTAGCCTAGAAGATAATTATTTAACAATTTATGTACATTGGATTCTTAAGACAATTAAATTGAAGAAGAAATTTTGCACAAAGGCACTGCTTATTTGTATAAGAAATCTCTACCAGCAGACCTAGGAATGGACAGTTGATGGGAAAGAACTAAAAATACGTGCACAATGCATATTACAATAATATTTCATATGTATAATATAAATACCCATAAATCTTTAAAGTTATTATTCGTAAATACGTAAACGTAAATTATGTACTATTATGTTTGCCTTTGTGCGGTGTACCTTTGTTTCGGTACAATAAAAAAATCCTTTTGGCTTATATATATTTTGATAAACGGTACAAATAACAAAACGTTACTGTATTCTTTAAAAGTGATGGCATTAAACAGTTTACGGTTAGTCTTTATTGAAAGAATAAATATACTGTGCAATTCATAGCCAACAACTGGGGCCCATTGCCGTGTTTTTGCGATATTCTTCTTATGAGTTTTCCAGTGGACCCAAAATAATATACATATATAATATTTAGTATAAAAGAGATAAGCTTTATTTTAAAGTCTTTAAATGGGTTAAGTTGTACAAGTTATAGAGTAAAGGCAACAGAGGTTACCAAAAAAATTGATGTCTTTGATATTTCATATTTCTGAGATTGTTATTTCATTAATAGATATATAATACATCGAGTCACCGATTTTCACTCCAAGCAATTGTGGAGTAAAAAATGGTGCTGAATATTTAAATACAATTTTTCTCAAGTAGGTATAGTTTGCTGAAACTCATTATATTTAAAAAATCTTGTATTTATTAAATTATTCATATTCGTAACTTTATTTTTATCTTTTTAAATTCACAAATTATTCACAAAAACATCTATTTATGAAAAAGTAAATACGTACCAAGAGTTATGGTCCAAGATGGCTGTTAAGAGGTTTTTGGTCGATACCCTTTAACCCTGTATAATAGTAAAAAAAGTAAAGTCCACTATTTACTAGGCAATAAACATATGAAAAAGTCAAAATATCGACTATATAAATATTTTTTTAAGTTATTAATATTACTCTGCTCCTCAAGCAATCTAATTTATACAGCAAATTAACGTTATTTTGTTTACTTTTTTACATTTTAATATTTTACAATTATAAAACATTCACCCGCCGATATTTGACAGTTACACCTTGTATATAATGTATATTATATTTTAAATTATTCATAATCTGTTGTCAACAAAGTCAGGTGTAAGTTGTAACACAACACTTCGGTATCGAATAACTGCTACGTAGTATATACTGTGACTCACAGTCTGTGAGGAATAACTTAATCTAATACCAGAGATGGTCTTATTCGGTCCCCGCAGAGGTAGATAAGTGTGCTATTGACAAATGTTTTTTCTCGGATCTTGGTGGGAGCCACAATTCTCTAAGCAACATGAAAAATTCTACAACTCAGTTGTGAATGTTATATTGACTTATTTTTACTTTGATTACAGCAGTCTCTTTAGGTCTTTATATATGTGAAATATATTAAATCTTTTGGATGCCAATACGTTTGGTTCTAACAACTGAGAAATATTTTGCTGAACGTTCCATTTGAGAAAGGGCGAAATGTGAGAAAAAAAATCTTGGAAGAATTCTTATTGCTTCTAATACCCGGCGTAGTTGAGGTTTCACAGCTATTTTATTTATTTGCTAGGGCCGTTTCTCATATTGATATTAAAAGAAGTATTCACTGGTATCACAAAACTATATTATAGCTATTAGTTTGTTACTCGTCATGCCACCTGATGGGAAGTGGTCACCGTCGCCCATAAACTTCAGTAATATCAAACGCGTCACCGACGAGTTGTCGATCGAAGAAGAAGCGGGGGACCTGCATTATTACTGAATCACCGAAACTAAGACCGAAATAGGTATGAAACATTTTACGCACGATTTTAGAAACAGGGTGGTAAATAATCAGTTGCACAAAATACTCTATCATCAAGCAAGTACTGCCGGGATTAAACTGAGTGGTACAGAGCCGTATTGGGGCGGCTTGGAATATTCCCCCCGATCCCATGCTGGCAGAACAGGGTGTCGTAAGAGGCGACTGAAGCCAGCCTGCTTGGTGGTAGGGCTTCGCGTATAGATTATATTATCAGTATTATTATTAAATCATTAATATTATTACTGGTATTATTATCTTTCCGTGAAGCCTGCCTGGCTAGCTACCACTCTCCTGCTTGAGTCAATCACCAAACGCCTCGTCGTGTTCCGGCGGGGGGCTTGAGAGCCAGTACCTTATTTCTAACCTTCTTCTCATTTCCTGGCCGACAACGCATTAGTGATACCTTTGGTCTTGCTGATGTCCATGGGCGACGGTGATCGCTTACCACCATTTGGCTTGTCTGCTAGTTTGTCGGCTATTAACATAAAAAAAAAACAAAAAAATCTTCCAAACAAGAGGAACTACTTGCCATAGCCGCGTTCGTTGAGGATGAACCCAAACTAGTTGTTCAATCGACTTCACATAAGGATAAGGTCAAGTATTTTAAGCTATGAGGGATTATATGTTGTATCTGTTTTCAAAATTTTATGCTTAATAGATTAGGAAAATGAGGAGTAAATTTTTTTTACATTTTTCTTGATATACAATACCATGCTTGTTTCAACTGTACAAAATAGAGTTCTCTTCTTAATATCGAAAATTTTTAGTTAATTCAAATGATGATGATTATGCTTATATATGATGCATTTCACAAGAGTATTTTTATTTTCTAACTCATACCTTAAAGCCTAGGTCCGAATTAATATATTAACGTTACATTTTTGTCATTGGGTCAGGTGAGTGAATAAATATCTCCACCAAATTTTAATCTTTTCGTCCGTTCCGAGTTCCGAGAAAATCGGTTTATATAGGGACTGAACGTAACGCCAATGTGCTGTGACAATAAGGGAGTAAAGATTAAATTTTTTCATCGCATGTCCGGTACACGCATTTAGAGAATGACTACTTTTAGAAAATGCGATGTATTGTTAATAATGCCAAATTATCTGCGTGTTTCGAGAACACGCTTAACTTTCCGTCTACCGACAGAAAAATATAATCTTATCAACTCTCCACACTCGGATTGGTCGTTAACCTCTCCAAATGCACTGGAGCGCATGTTTAAGTACATTGAAATTTTTGATGTAGCTAAGGCTGTTGTTTCAGATATAACACAAAGTCAGCTCCTCTGCAGAGGGGTATCCACTCACAAAGTCTGCGGGCTGCGAGCCCACGCGCCACGCATTTCCTTCACGAATAAGGAGGAAGCCGATACACATGAGCTCCGCCGCAAGTCGGCCAGCAGTCGCATTGGGACCTCGCCCCGTCCAAGTGTCGCTGGCGAACACAGACCTGACGGAATAGTGCTCAGGTGAGTGAGAGTTGCAATGAAAGAAATTTCATTCTTGATGGAAAAAAAAAAAACAAATTTTTAAAAATAATCTCCTCTGTCATGTACGAACAGTGTATTAAGAAATACAATTTAGAAATTTTAATGTGTAGGATCAACTTTTATTTAAAACAAATTAATTAGCTTGGTAATATTATGAACTCAAAAAACCATCACGTATTCAAATGAATTTATAGATTTATCGTTAATTGTATCTATATATGTTCGGTAATATTGCTATTTCATTCATTATTAGCGAAGCTAAAAATTAGATTTTAAATAAAAAGTTTCCAGTTTCACTGGGAACTTAATGATTATTCTAAAATTGGCAACTGCCCGCAAATGATTCAATTTATTTAAGATCCATCACAGGACACCGTCTAAGTGAGAGCTATACTTCGACATTTATTTAGTAGAGGGTTCAAATTACTCTAGGCAGATCTTTGTACGTACGAAGTTTTAGAAGGCTCAAGGCTTGCGACATTAAAAACAAATAATTCGCAAGGTTCTCTGCTCTGTTTCAGAATACCAATTTACTTAAAAGCCTCAAGTAAACATATTAATGTAACGTTGCTGGAATGTCAAATGTCAAAAGTACTCTGAAAATAAATCCATTCTTGTACTTAAGAACTCCTGCATTTATTGAAGTTCCTCATAAATCGAGTTATGATAAAGCGGTCGCGTTTTTAAACATATATTTAAGAGCATTTTTAAACGCGTTAAAAAGGCATGTGATGAAAAATTTAAATGAGAAATATAAACTCAAACCAGACGAATTCGATACCCTTTTGTGCTACGCTTCCTGAACAACATGTTCCACGATGAAGGAGGGGATAAATGTTTATGAGAAATTAATGTTTGTTCTGTGGTTATGATATTTGTAATTTATTATCTTAGTGACTGACAAACGAACTGACGGACGACCTGGCACACTCATACACATTGGTGAGAACAGCAGTTGACAGGTTCACAATCAATAAGAAAATGGCGTTTGTTAAGTCATCATGTACGACAATTCATGATTAATCCTTGAAGGTGAAAGATCAGGTTGGGGGATCGGAGTCACACATGATCCAGAGATCTTAAATTGAAGGGACCGTTCATCATAGTGTAGTCTGTTATTCATCAGAGTGCATCAAAGGTACAAGAAATTATTATTTTATGGCTTGGAATCGAAGATGGGTGAACTTTCACACCCTGAACGTTCCCAAAGATAGCCAAGTTCGGGTGCAGTTGTAGCTAAATACTTGGGGGAGATGGGTCATATTAATAATATAGTAAGTCGAGTGAATTAGATTCTCCTGTACAAAACACTTATTAGAAAGCAATTCACGATTTAAGCAGGGAATTTATAATTAATGAAATTTTCATAATTTTAGAACATCTATCAATTTAACACTGATTATGACTCCTAAAATCCTCTCCGTCATGTAATAGATTTTGTTAGTTACCGTCTATCAGGCGTAAATTCAAATCCATCTTTATTTATTTTTATAAACACGTTGGTCGAATCTCACCGCTTTTAACAAGTTCATTTCTGACGATCAAGCAGACAGGACGCTTTCTTAAACCGTGCGCGTCGTTGTCCTATCATGAGCGGCAATCTTCTTTACATATTTGCTTTAAATTTATTGTATACATTAAAGATTAACCTAAGTAGTACCCAGGGACTTTGACCAAATGAGAATTGGCACCCTTACCGCTCTGACTTGGACCCGATACTGGATAAATCCCCTTACAACCTCTTAATTTGATACATATGTAGGCTATTGTTATTCTTAATTTAAAATAAATCCCTAGTCTTTGGTTAATGGACTTATAAAAGTGTATGTAGGTTCATTGGGGCTATAAAGTGGAATACTCAACACCGTTAAGATTGATGGCAACATTAAAACGACTCTTAGTATTCCTCGTCGAATATGTAGTAATAACATTATTAAGCGTATTTTAAAAAATTATCGATCATGCACCTTAAATTTTAAAGTTACGTTGGTGACTTTGGGAATCACACTGACGACCCTAGCCCGGTTGGGAGTGACTCTGTGTGCCGAACATTGTTCCGGTTGCAATTGTCGACGGATGCAGTGTTGACAGATTGTAAGGATTTCTATGATGTAGTCAACGGTAGGGTTGAAGATTCTAGTTTCTTAAAAATAAGCTATCATGTTCTAGTTGACACCATTATTTCGTTTTTACTGTATACACTAGTATTATTACTAGTGTCCGCCTGGAGATTGAAATTAAACCATACTAATATTATAAAGAGAGTGTGCGGGTTTTGTGAGTTTATGTACTATGTGCGGAAAGTAATCTCTGAAACCACGGTACGTATTTGAAAAAATATTTTACCATTTCAATGGTACGTTATTAGGGATGAACATAGGCTACATATCAAGTGTATGTATAAACTAATCAGTTATTGAACCCGGATGAAATTGGAACGGGCCAGTTGTCATTAAATAAATTGAAAGATTGAAGAACAGTAGTTATGAAACAGAGAAAAAAAGGGCAACAAAGATACGTTTTACGATAAGATTTACGTATTATTGTGAAGATACTATATAACGTTTAATAATAATTTAAATTTGAATTTGGCATATTTTTTAGACAGAAAGCGCAGCTGACGTATTTGATTTTATATTATAAATGTTTGAGCTCAGATCGTGGGTGTTTGAGATGTCTCATTCGTTCATTCGTGCATGTCAGTGCCAACTGCAACGTACGGAATACTCGCGCGGGGATGAATGAGTGACCGTTTTTATTTAAATTATCTAATGTTTCAATGAAGGGAATGATTGTAATTTACTCTAAAACTATTTTTTTAAATCATATATTAGTGTTAAACTCGTGGCCAGCAATCAATAACTTATAGCTAGGTTCGAGCAACCCAGTTCAACACTACTATTCAGAGGCTACAAAGCACAAACAAAAATTGTACTAAAATTATAAAAAAGAGTGTTTAATTTGCCGTTATAATTTAAGAGAATAATCCTTATATACAATTATTTTTTCAACTCGAACAAAGTCGGGGTTGACCGCTGGAATCGAATAAATAAAAATTTATTACCGAGTCTGGAAGATTATCATTGGAGTGTTTGTAATTGTCAGAACTAGGTAAGTATGAAACAATTTTGAAGAATCCACCGGAAACGTCGGAAATTTCCGTTCCATTTGGCAGTTCAGTTCAAGGACAGTTACAATTGGCTAAATCCCTTCTCGACGAACTGATTAACAGACAACGCGCAGCCTAAATCAATGGAGTTAGAGACGTGATAAACATACATAAAACTTTCGCTAAATGCTATTCTCTTTTTTTTAATTTGTAAATGGCACACTTTCTAATAAATTATACACGATAATATTCATAGCAACCATATTTTGTTGTATTAAACTATAAGTTGATTTTTTTACAATATATGCAAAATGATGGTAAGTATGGAAGGTTGACGCATGAAATTTAATATACCTAGCTAGCCACGAAAACACGAGGACGAACTGGATAAAAGAAAAGAATTGCTAATCGCGAATTGCCAATAACTTTTATTACGATTATTACTTTATTACGATATATATTAAGATTACACTGTAACAATAAGATTTGGAATCTGTTTCTCAACAGACACACTGTAGAGGTATCAGATTGCATACTTCAACAACTTGATTTGAACTGTTATTTGGGAATTATAAGTGTGAATGTTACTAGATAAAACGGCACACCTAATAAATAAACAAAGTCGGAGTCAGACGTGACATTATGGGAAGTTAGTCCACGTTTTGGATACAGACACACAGGCAGAAGTTCCGTTAATACTATGACGTTTCTTACATACACGATAATAAGGAAATGGCAGACTAACGTTGAATATGATTCCATTCCGTCCCACGCTCATTGCTATGATCAAACATTATTAACCCACCCTTGTTTCGCTTCAGAAAACCTACACCTTACGTTTAGGAATACTACTCGCATCGGTCAAGGATTTTTTTTTTTTAGTTCAGTGAAGTAGGAACTTATTAATTTATTATAATATCTGCAGTCAGGCAGTCTTAATATTATTTAACGCTCTCTTAATAGAAAATTCGTATTAATTTTTACTTCTTATTCCGCGGAAACAGATCTGTTTTTCGGGATCAAAAGTGTCCTAGATAACGACCCATATCAATGGGTTTTACTAATATGCCAAGTATCATCCAAATCAGTTCTGTGGTTAGTGACCACATAGGACAGACAGAGAGACAAAAAAAATCAATAAAATATATTTTGACCTCTTTATGACTCTTGATACCTTTACAATGTACATTAAAATTTTCAAATAATATTAAATGTACGGATTTATCCACACAAATCACCAAGTCACGGATGTTTTTATAATTGCTGTTATTTATATTAAATACTCAGGTTTACGAGTTAAAGCTAACGAATACTCATATTTTCATTAACTCCGGGTTCCGCGCACGCTTAATCCAGTAACTTCAGTTACCTCAAATAATTATAGAAGGGACCGTAATGATATTGTAACTGTATTTTGGAATTAAAATTTCATCACTATTGTGTTATCGGATCACTGTATCTATTATATGGTACACATACTGATTATTAGTAACTTAAAGATATTGTTGCATTAAATATGTTGCAGTAAAGTATTGCTGTTAATCCACTATTTATGGAATACTTTATCCAAAAACCAATGGTTTTGGAGTTATTGATGTTTAAGTTATTTTTTCAAAAACCCCCCGATTTTCTAGGAAAACATTCGATGAATTTTTTTTCATTTGTTTTTACAAAAATATTAGTAAAATAACTAGAATTTAATAATTAGTTTATTAAATTTAATTAATGGTCATCACTTAAAGATTAAAACTTTTAAATGACGTCCTTTGAAAATTGTGACCGTATAAATAAGGCTATAACTTATATAGGATACATTTTGAAGAGTGCCCAGGAATTGTTCGAAGTAATTCCTCCATTGCCGTTTCTCCATGGAACAACTCGACGTACGGCGGGTATCCATCCTTACGTAGTGAAAGTACCACCTGTACGGACGGCGCGATTTGCGTTGTCATTCATTGTGCGCATTGCAAAGGACTGGAACAACTTTCCAGCGTCGGTGTTCCCGCCTTCTTACAATGTGGGATTCTTCAAGAGGAGAGTGAATAGGATCTTATAAGGTAGTGCGTTCAACATCTTAAACTCCATTACCACTCTCCATCGGGTGGGATTGTTGGCAAGCATTAACATATTCTATGAAAAAAAAACTTTCATCTTTATTTAATCGTAAAATAAAATTTTATTAATAAAAATGCGTATAAATAAGTACTAACTTGAATATATATGCGACAAGATATAAGAAAGTACATAAAGTTCTAAAATTAAAAAAAAACGCTTGGTAATAAAACTAATTACCAGGAAATACCAGATGGTAGGGGCTCATAAAAGTAAACGCAAACCCTTTTTTTCCTTGTTCCTTTTGTTTTTGTTATAACACGTGTGAGTTATTGTTATCATTTTAGATATTGAGTTAACTGTAAACCATTCTGTGCAATGCCGTTATTAGTTAACGACTCAATATGACAGTTCCAATTTGACTACTTTTGTGTGCTAAAGTATATATCGTTGTCTTATTTAGCATTTCTTTTCCATACTGAATAAACTGTGTTCCAGCACGATGGCTTTCCCGCCCATTTTGTTCTCGGCGTGAGACAATTGTTAGATATCATTTTCCCTCAGCGATGGATTGGCCGAGGTGGACCAACGCCGTGGCCCGCAAGGTGTTCCGATTTAACAACTTGTGATTGTTACTAATGGGGCCATATAAAATCTCTGATGTACACGGTACCAATTAACAATTTAGAAGAATTTAAATCACGCATCGTCGCCGCTGCTGGAAAAATAAGAGAAAAGCTCACAGGGCGAGTCATTTGATCTGACTTAAGATACTAAGACATTAAGACTTCAGACATAAGACTTAAGACACTTCGTGCTTGTATTAGAAACCGTGGCCGTTAGTTTCAACAAGATTAAAATTAGGTATTTTTATGAACTTTGATTTAATATTTATTTTTATTTCATTCGCACGGCTTCCTCAAATTCTCTACAGTAGAAAAAGAATCGCCAGTCGGTCAAAACGATGACAAACAAACATAAATAACATCGATAAACAATTTCAATACAGATACCACAAAACAATTACTTCTTTCTAACCTAACGTAACCTAACCTAACCTTCAGGGAGTTTTTATGTCTTTTTAGAAAGCTACTAAAACGGGGAATTTAGTTATATGTTTTGTACAGTTTTTTGTGATTTTAAGATATTTATTTAGTTTTGGCAAATATTTAACGAAACAAAAATGATTAAACTTTCTTGAAAAGGCAAAAATTTGTTTAGTTAATGATTTTTTCCCCATAAACGGTTTTAAAATACTAAATCTTTGATATCTCTGAAACCAATGATTTTTGGATAGGGTGCACCATACATTATTTGACAGCAAACGAGCTTCATATTCACCCCTTCAAAGCTTTTACACCTTTTTTAGTCACCTGTATATATTATGTTATTGTTTTATCAAGTTGTAATAAATCAATTATTTTATACTTTTTAATTGCATGTAAGTTGTTTGTTATTAACTTTTATTTAATAAATATATAACTATTGACTATTATATACCTATCAATTAGTTTTTATAAATTTTATGTATTTGCAATTGCTCTTGCACATTGCTCTTAATTAAAGGAGAAAGTGGTAAATACATAATTTAAGTATGACTACTCATCATGACTTTTTAATCGACTGATTTTTTTTCAGAAAATAGACGCACAGGCAGAAATTAACGATAGAAAAATTTTTGAATGTTGAAAGCACAACATATAAAGGCAAAAGTTGGTTAAGGTGCTCCAGGTAGTTCTTATCACTGTGTTACGGCAGTAATTCTTCAACCTTTGTAACATTAATGATTTATAACAGAAGAATTAATTATATTCTGTAAAAGATCTTATATAATCTTACTGCACAAATACATGATTGATTGATTGATACATTTCCCATTAAAGGCAATAAACCTATTTACACGCTGCAGAAAAAATTACAGTGTTAAATATCCGACTATTTAGTTCAGGAACTTTTGGGCTTAAAACAGCACATTACCTCTGTCGAACAACGTTATTTTCATAAACTAATTCAACGTTCTGGGAAGCAAAATAGGAATGGAACGGTATTTCCATCTGGAACTATTCGAAAACTCTATTTCGGAACTAAATTCTCAGTTAACGACCGGGAACTCCGTTTTCGATTTATGTTCGCAAATCACCAATAACGAATTGTACGTCAACGCTGTTTCACTCCATCACTCAATCTAAATCAATTTTATATTCACCTCTCATCGAACTGATTCGAGATTTTAACATTTGTTATGTCAATATAATAATAATAAGATGATAAGACATTGATGTCGATTAAATTTGGTCTTCAGGGTCTACCGTTGACATATTCAAGTTATTATATTGATTATTTATACTGGAAAGGTTATAAAATTGAAACTACAATGACTGAATATTAAAGGCTCGGCCAGAGGTTTGCTTCGTAGATCATGTTGTTTCTAGTGAAGCGCTTTAGTTGAGCACAAAAGAAAAAATAGAAGCCTCGCCTTCTGACTGGCTCTCCGGCACTGCAATCGGAACGCGTTAAAAACTTTGATTAGTGGAGAATTGATTCTTAGAGTACCTAATGTATATGAAGGTGACATCGGTATAAAGTATGGTTCGAATGTAGATCTTTCGCACGGGAGACTCTAGTTCGATTTATGGACGAACATCTAATTTTTCAAATTCCATGCGTATAAGTTAATCATAACTTCCTTCGGTGAAAAGAAACATCGTGAAGAAACCTCTTCCCTAACGTAAACTCAGCGATAGGATAATATGGGTTATAATGTTATCCTTATCGTTAATAGGATCAGGCGTTACTTTGCGGAAATTCATTGTTATTAAATTAGTATTAATTTACTTTGCAACAATCCGCAAGCACAATGTATGATGGTATATACTTCTAGGGTGAGTGATTCTCACCCTGATGATGCTCCGTTTCGGAGCTAAACACGTGTGGTGACAGTTTATATGTTGGTATATACTTTTATTTATCATAAATGCATGTTTCGTTTGTGGGAGGAACGAAGGTTCTATGCATGTATAGAAGTTTATACCATCATAGATTGTGCTTTCGGATTATTGCGAAGTAAATTAATACTAATTTGATATCTTTATTATCTAGGCTCTGGCCGTCTGGCGTCATTACTTTGTTCGTTGTTCAACTTATTAAATGCGTGACCTGGTGCATCATGGGCAGGAAAGATTAGGTTGAACTTCGTATTGATGAATCGACCTTTCTAATTAATACCCAGTAATCCTGCTACATGATTAGGCTACAAAACGACCATGAAGTTCCTTATATTAAAAGCCACGCTGACCACTTACCATCAGCCGTTTAAATAAATAAAGATATTGACAAATGTAAATGGTGAGTCGCAGTCTTTAGGAGGAACATACGTATAAACCTTTTATTTTCATAGGAATCACTTCAAAAAGATTTATACGTTTAGCCAAGGTAAGATAAAAAGTTGTCAAAGGCATTCTGTAGCCCCGCGAGATATATTGCGAACTTATTTACTACAAAGTTATACAAAGTTATACTTATATATATTTTGAAATTTATATAAGTGTAATTTGTGAGGATATAAGTTTTACTAAATACTGCACCTAGAAGTTAGAATAAATCATGATTTATTTGTAAATTATCATATTATGTTTATATGTATACTTGATTATATCGTTTCCTGTACATAAAGTATATAAGAGAAAAACTATTATTAACGCTATAGAACTCAAAGCATAAGTTGTTAGAATTATTGTCTGTTTGTCTGTGCGTTTGTGTGCGCCAAATTCAGAAATGGCTTAACCGATTTCGCTATGGTTTTCAGTAATATATTGCATTATGCATAAATTTATACTTAAAATTCGTTTCATTTCTATATGTATGTTTCTATGTGTATTTTTTATGTAACCCAGAACCCAGTCCTCAAACAATTCAGGTGCTATTTCTGAGCGTAAAGCGTAGTTTTTCTGACCGAAGCGAGGGCGGTTTGCTATTACGTAATAAAACTATAAATTTCATAAAAGCATTCGTTTTCAATCTAAAGTTTCATTTCCACGCTCGGAAACATTTTCAGGTAATAAATCTCTGTTAGTAGGAACAAGACTTCACTTTTCAGGAATGTGTACGTTAATCCATTGATAATATCGAACTCCTATATTGCAGTTTCGTTTAAATTTATTTAACGGTCAAATTTTTTTTTTGATTGTAATGTTTTTACAGAAATTGGAAGAAATATTATTGTAACCAAATACAAAGACGTGTGGGATCCTAAATATGCCATTTATCCAACGGGTATATAGGGAACACAAAAGAATGTATAACTGTGGGACATCTCGACGATATTTCATATTTATTGAGTAGCGTGAAGAGCAAGGATTATTACTCTATTAAGATTTTGAGGATTTTCTTATGTTCTCATCCATCCTTGAGTCCAAGCCAACCTCCCTTGCAAGGAGTGCACCCCGCTGAACAATCGACCAGCCAACGATACTCAATGCCTCGTGTTAGAGTTAGCTGGGCTCTGTACCACTTAATTCACCAGATTAAAAGTTGGTAACTTTTAATCGCCTCACAGGAACAAGCATGCTTCTTAAATTCGGCAACTTATCCACTGGGCTGTTAGCTATTGTCGCAGAAAAATAATTACTATTTCACTTTGGATCATATTTCGTACTGGTAAGTGAAAAGGAATAGTTTGAATGTAAAGTTTAATATTACGGATTGGCTTTTTGATGTAGTGGTGACGTTATATAGTAGGACATTGTAACAAAATAAAATATCAATTTAGCCCCATTACCACAAATGAGAACAGGCAATTATTTAATTGACAGTGAAGCGCCTTCAATCCGACAGCTTGTAAAAACCGTAATTGATCGAATTAGGCAATTACGAGCGCGGCAATGATTGAATCCATGTCCGCCGAGGCAAAAGTTAACATTTCGGGGCTTCCAAAGGTTCAAAATCGAAACTTCCCGTTCTTAGAGAAGTCATGCTAGAAGTTAAACAAGTAGGCTTTAGTTAAGCCATCTCGAAGTAAAACCATGTCGATAACTTCAAGACTGTGAGAAAGACGATGAATACCCCTGGCATTTAGGTTAGCCGGTACTGATTTTTTTTTTGTTGTCGAAGTGGAAACCTTAAAAAGGTACCCGATGCCGTGGGAGCGACGCCGGGTTATGTGGGATTCTCACCGCACTAAAACCAAATCTTTACAAAGTTCAGAATTGCAAGAGAAAATATTGATGCACCTGACATACTCGTAAAATGTGTCGACTATACGTTCCACAATTGGCAATTGAAGCTAAAAACATAGGCAATTTCGACTCGCTGAACGGCAGCTCAGTGACAGTCAGGCAATTTCGACTCGCTGAACGGCAGCTCAGTGACAATCTTAAGTATCCAATACCGTGAGAGCTAATCGCGTTCACTACTGTCATGGACAATGCGCTTCAATGTGTTATTGTAAGATTACGTTGTTAGAAAGCCTCATATACTGCGAATTGTACGTGACATTTATCGGTTATATTTTTATGTCGTTAACCGTTTTGATTACCTATTTATTTTATATGAATTTTTTTTACTTGTTATATACGTCCGTGATTGTCTTTTGTTTTTCGAATGTTATCACAGAACAATCTATAGACAAAGTGTTAAATCTTTTACAATGTCTCCAATATTCTATATTGCCACTTAAAAATATGTAAATTTTGGCTACTAAAGTAAAGCCGCGAGCGGTCTAAACCTTTGATGTTGTAATTGAAAATAGACAATTAACATTGCGCCCGAAGGCAATTGCTCTCTGTAGCGATGTTGTTAATTTACTATTGCTACTAAAATTGTAATAAAATTTTGATAGAGTTCGTGAATTTAAAGTGAAATTAATGTAATTCATAAGTCAACGATAGACTTATATTTTCCACTTGCTACATAGTTTTGATATTATTATTGTAATTTGTTCTTTCTGTTCCTCGAGTGGTATGAAAATATACGTCATTTAATACAATAAACCAATGCCTTAGAGACACCTACACATAGTTGACAATCAAGTATATGTGTACTGCCTTACATTTGTTGTTTATTATTGACAGTTCTTTATTTACTGTGCAAGCCAACGTTTGTGTCTCGATCAAAAGAAGTTTCGTTCGAAAATATAATCTCCTAGTATAATTATTTAATCTTAGATTATTGTTTATTATTAGTAAATTTCTGTATAATTTTTGTAACACATACCATGCTGTGGTTACCTATAAGTGTAAGGACAGTTAAATAACGTTCGTATCCGCTGTAATTTTTGATATTTTTGTCATCTGTTCTTATGGTGGTAATCCTTAAATAAATAAGTAAATAAAATCGAATTCGACTTCACTAACTTATGAGTAGCTTTTACTTTGAGTGAGTTTATTGAGGTTGGATGAATTTTTCCATGAGATATTAATTATTTAACACTTTATAGTCACTTGGTTTGCTCAATACAAATCAGAACAGCTTACGAAATATCTCTGACATTAATAGTACTCCTTATACTAGTTTGATTGAAATTATTTTGCAGATTCAAATATCAGTATTCACAGGTGCATAATTATAATGGCAAGCGATCTGGGTTCACATCACAATCAAGGAATGAAGGAGTTACTTCCATCTTTGAGTCCAAGACAATCTAAGGTAGATTTCTAGCACAATCTGATGAGCAACCGATAAGGTACATAAGTAAAGTGAATAACAGATTTTTCCCTTATTTTATCTTCTTAGCTAACCACCTTCTAAAAATCGACTTTAAAATGTGTTTTGAATAACAAACACTTAATATTTTTCAGTCCTTCATAGAAAAATAACTATAAAAAAATTCTGCATCTCAATGTTCGTGAAGTAAATAAAGCAAGAAATTATTTTTAAGTGACAGATTTATAATGGCAACGATAATACAATGCTCCTTGGTTGGAAAATATTTTTACTGCTGGCGGGAATTTCCGACACAGACTTTTATAAATTTATATTTTGTAGTAAGAAAAGAATATTATTTGTCGTTGCAAAAGTACCAATACTTTCAATTCTCCTGTTACGTAATATCAAAAAACCGACTTTGACTTCCAGCCGAAATTATAAATAAAATTTGAACCCATTACATAATGGTGAAAAATTTTCTCCTCGTTTTGTTTATCCTTTGGGGTGGTATTTTTTTTTTAAATTTTAATGAAACCAAATGGGAAGTTTACACTCTAAAACACAAAATGAATTTTCCAAATTAGGTAATGAGTGACGGAGTTCTGAGCTAACAAACATAAAAAAATACAAAAATTCATGTATCCAAAAATATTATTCGTTTCCTGTTGAAATTTATGTACTTAAGAGTTTTTTCAGTTTTTCTGTAAGCTGCGGATAATAATATTAAATTTGAAGTACACATTTTTTTTTAATTAGACACAAAGATGATATATAAAAAAATTCACACCACGTTTAATCAAACCAACCAAAAAAAAATACCTTAAATATTCAAAATGTAGAAGAAAAAAATAATATCCTTTCAAAAACAGCACAATACTTAAGCGATGCGAATAATATTAACAAAATCTTTTGTATCATTTCCTTAAGACTACTTAAGTACTTATACTATTTACTAGGACTTATACCATTAAAACGTAAGTATCCTTCGTACTGTTTCCCCTTGCATTATTCGCAGCTCGACATATACGATACTGATTTTCAAAGAAGCTAGAAAAAAAATGGGAGGCTATCAGATGTGCTAGTTATTGACTTCATCCGGCATTAAGACTGGCCCATCTCCAGTTCAGACTTAAATCCGTTGGATTATAAAACATGGCAACACTTGGCGGAAAAGGCCTGCTCTAAGACTCATCCTGACTTGGAGTCACTCCAGGCATCCTTAATCAAAGCAGCCGCCCATATTGATATGTACCTCTTTCGTGCTGCTATAGACGACTGGTCTCGCAGGTTATTGTTGTATTCAAAATCGCGGCGGTAATTTTTAATAAGCTTAGTTAGCATAAGAATCTTTGTTTTAGTAAGTTCCCTTTGGTATATAAATAGTTACTGTAAAAATAAATGTGCCTTTTATTTCACAATAAACATATGGAAGAATTACATTTTTTCAAAATATTTGGCTCTGCTTTTTCTGAGATCAGCGTATGAAATGGTCAATTATTGTGCTGTTTCTTAATTATATTTTAAACTATTAATTTTGAATTTATAAAAAAATTAAACCCTGAATTTCAAATTTGTTCATTTACTATCTATATTATCTCAAGTAATGGGTTGATTAACTCTATGAGAAAATTTAGTGTTTAATGTTTTGAGTACTATTATAATCATTTACTTTTTTAGATATTTCGTAATGTATGATATTTATGTGCTTAATACACTTAATCGAATAAAGCTTCTCACGCACCTATGTATGTATTTTACGTTTTTAGTTTATATTTTATCTTTTATAAATTCAATCACGTACACGCTAAATTTGCTTGCGTTTTCATCCACTTTTAACTTTTGGATCGGATGGAAGAGATTTCTCATAGGAATCAGCAGTACCAATGTATCTGCAAAGTTTCTGTCCAATATTTTTATATTGTTTTCCGTGTAAATATAATATAAAATTACTGCATTTTAAACGCCTAAACCCACTATCGATAGTTGCAGAACATGGATTTGTACTCCATAATACACTTAGCCGTTTCAGAAATAAGAAGGGTTCACTTTCAAGCTTTTATGTAAATGAATATATAAGTAATTTCTAACGCTAGGAAAATACGAAGGAGGACAACAAATAGGAACTCAATAACAGCAAATTTCAAATATGATTAACAATAGTTTCGGCTCAAAGTGCTATTTGTAAATGTAAGACGTAAAAAATCTTAAGCGATGTTACTAGCATTAAAAAATCAAAGCCATTTAGATATTTGACGTTTCAGTTAATTTAATAATTTAATTTGGAATACAATGTTATTGATAATAAAACTTGAAGATTTATATTTACAACAAAGGTATTTTTAACGTTAGATTGTAACACTAATACAATTCAATAAATAAATTATTTCGCAAGGTAACCTTGTAATTGACACACTTACCTTGAAATTGTCATATGTTAATTCAAAAGATTTGCTGCGGAGTTTCTTTCGCCGTGTCTTCTCCTCAATGTCAAAGTCTAATTAAAAAGTAGTCTAAGCAAAACATGGCGATCGTACATCATATAGGATACCTAAATGATAAATGATTACATATTAATTTAAATTTGAAAAACTATAGCAGTTCACTGCAGAGTAATCATATTATTCGATCGTGTTGAATGCCTGGAGCGCCACTGGACCTTATAAGATCACTCTGATTAAGTACAGAATTATTGAGGTTAGTGGCCATCCCAAATATCTGGAGTTCATATACCACTTGAAGGCCTCCGAGATAAACTAGCGCTATCTCCCGATACACACCGAGATCGATGTTTTTCATGCCCTTTAAAACATAGAAGAGTCCATAAAATTTCACAATCGCTCTCGACCACCCCCAACGTTACCATACACAACGTGGAGTAGACCTATCTTTTCCTTGTAATATTAGTAGGTGATATTTTAAAATTTAATTTAGAAATGAAATCTCAAGCAGTAGCAAACTTTCCAGTTCGACATTCAATGTCACTTAGATGCAGTTTCAGTTCTTGAGGATATTGAGAATTCGCATAATTCAATCAGTGGCAACCCTATTCATAAAACTACAACAAAATTCTCTGAACGAACTTTATTCGAATAGTCGACGCCTAGATGCTTATTTTGTACAGAAGATTTAAGACTTACATAAATAGATACGCCGTCACTAGAAACATGATGTTTAAGTTCACTAATAATTAGAGCATTATGATATGCTATTATGCATTCCAAAATAGGTGTTACTCATATATATTAGGCATTTTTCAAATTTTCTTTTGTCGTAAAAAATTTAAACCTCTCTCGTGAATGAATTCTAAGAATTATTGAGAAAAATCTATGCAGTTGATTTTGGAATTATCGCATTCAAACAGATAGACTTTATTTTATAATAAATAGTTAAGATTAATATGAAAACAAGCATTTTATTATAAAAGCCGTTAGGCCGACTTTATTCAAGCTTAACAAATGTTATCAATCCGGACTAAAAAATACTCCAAAAACTCACAAAATCAAACACTTTTTCTTTAAAATAATTTTATGTTAACATTCGACAAACGAGCAGACGAGCCATCTAATGGTAAGTGGTCACCGTCGTCCATTGACATCAGCAAGACCAAAGACATCACTGATGCGTTGTCGGCCGGGAAATTAGACGTAGGTAAGAAAGAATGTACTGGCTTTCAAGCCCCCAGCCGGAACACGACGAGTCGAGACTGGTAATAATGCCAGTAATAATATTCATGTCAATAATTATACTAATAATATAATCCTTCCGTGAAACCCTACCACCAAGCAAACTGGCTTCTGTCGCCTCTTACGACACCCTTTTCTGCCAGCATGGGATTGGAGGGAGTATTCTAAGCCGCCTCAACACGGCCAATATAACATTAATATAGATATAAATGACAAATGTTTACCTATCAGAATGTACATAATTCGTTTAGTTGATAAAACTGGACCTTTGATCACGAGTGCGGTTCACTAGTAAAGTGGAAAGTCCGCATCGCGCGTTTACGACCATAATATCTCATATTTATTCATGGAAGTAGAACCAGGATAATTTGTGCGGGGTCATGACCGAGTCAATTATTAAGTTTTTCGCAGTTTATAAATTGTAATAAGCGCGGTTAAGCTATGAATAATTCCCTAATGAATATGAGCCAAATATAAAGACACAAATAAGGAATAAAAGGTAAAGGAGTACAAGGAAAATGTGAGGAATGTGAGAATTTCCACGCATTCTTGAGTAACGCTTTTAAGCAAAAGGGCGTATTCGTTTCGTAAAATTCTTTATTTGGCCAACTAGCTCCTTTCAAAATGAACTGAGAAATGTTTTGCGTGTTTCGATTGCAATAAGGGAAGTCTGTTAAGAAGCGAATTTACGGCTTCCTTCTTCAGTGGCAAGGCAGTTTTAACCCATTAACGACCCATAGCGCACGTATATCTTTTTGTAATTTAGAAGCTTTGGCCGTATTCCACCAAGTTGCGCGTTGTTTCGCTGCAGATATTTATATGGTTATTGGTCAACCCAAATGTTGACCAAATATAAACAGTTTACACGGTATAACGAATGATACATTTCTAATTTGCAGCGCCTAGGCGACCGGCCTAAGTTTGGATTAATGGACTTTACATATCTTCAAAACTCTTACATATGCTGGTTTTCGTACGATGTTTTCCATCGCCGTAGTTAATTGTAATCAATGAATAATAACCACATTTCAGAAATTCGATCGGAATCATTCTATCAAAGCATCACGACCTGGTCGGTGACCGCTAACATGGTTTTCTCCGTAACTATTCGGTTGCTGATCCTTTAATTTAACTCACATGCTGTTGAGATTGAATCCTTTACAATCAGCCTGATTATCGGTGAGATCATCAACAAACTATTATAACAAAAACTCTGCATACACGTGAGATAAATTTCAGTATAAAACATGTATCTAGATAATATCCTTATCACAATTTATTAAGACGTATTTTCATATTGCTTTTCATATCAACCAGTGATAATTTACGTATTTTACGTCATGATAGTTTTATCCGTTAACCAGCAAGTTGCTTTCGGGACTTGCTGTAAGGCGTTTTCATTATATACCTACACAGAAATGTGTAGGTGCAGACATATAATATGCATATTCGTACCTATATAAATGCATAATTTATGCAGACAGTGAAGAGGGTATAGAAAGGTCATTTTCCATGACGTCATTTCAACGATGAAACATCTCTAGTTCGAGTTTTTGTAACTGAAAAAAAGTATCTGAAAAGTCTCCAAAATCAAGGCCATCCTTTCATTTATGCCACACCGCAGTGAATGCTAGCGAAATGGCAAAAAGCTCGTTCGGTATTTCCACTTTGTACTGCACTTTACATAACCTACATTCGGCCCTTTTGTATGCCGAACGTGTATATTTATGTGTTATATCTATGAACGAACAGAGGTTTCAACAGCAATTCATAAGCGATATTAAGTTCAGATGAAAGCTTCGTTCGTATATCTTCTAAAACCCATTGACTCTATATTCTTATTAACCTACTCTTATTAATGATGGACTTTATATTCTGAAAACTTAAATTTCATAACATATAAAAAGGGAGGGAACGATGAATTTTCTTATTCTTAATTTAATATTTTTTCAATTATCCATACTTTTTTATTTTGATGTATAAAATAATGCACTTATATTTTTTCACTTACTTTATTTATAGTTTATGAGTACATAGGTACGTCTGTCGGTTGGCAATTTTTTTTATAAATAAGCTAGTGCTTGACAATAGTCCCACCTGATAGTATGTGGTGATATAGTCTAAATGTTCAAGGCCTTAATTTATAAAAGCCTATTCAGTCTCCTGTGGAAGACGCCCACACCATAAGAAGGCGGGAACATCGACACGACCAAGATAATATTCAAGGGTTATCGTTCTAACTTCGTTAAATATGTACTAAATTTTAACTTGGCCCACTTAGTAAATTCAGAGGACACATAATATGACAAGTATATATATATATATATGTGTATATATGTACAGACACAAAAAACATAAATAATCCTATGTAGGTTTTGTTTTAACGTAAGCCTTACGTTATATTACCACTTGCGTTTTATTTTGTTCAATATTCTATCGTTGATGGACCTCATATAGATATCTGTACTCAACGTATCTTACTATGAACAAGATCAAAAACTTTCTGTTTATTGGTAGGTTGGCCAGTTTATTTTACCTAAAAAAAAACTTCGAAATTTAAAATTTTTGTTTTTGTTTTCGCAATATGTGTTTGACGTAGAACCGTTTAATCAAAATTCAATTGGCAACTAACACAACGCAGTATTTATTGAATAATGAACTCTGAATATTTGAATAAAACTCATCAATGTATATCTCTGATTATTCCTGAACAAAATTTTCAGGAAAATTAACTTTTTTTACGTAACACGTTTTTTTAATAAGTTTAGGGGTACACGCAGGATTCAAACTCAAATCTCTCATGAGGGAGACCAACGTTCCAATAGCCTAACACTGCTCAATACCAAGCTCAACAAAGTTGCCCACCGATATTTATTTCAACAGAAATACTTAAAATCTAATCTCACATCGGGCCGTTGTTAACATCGTAATTGTATGTTGATTTTAATTTTATGATTATCCTGAATAACTCCTCAAATATACCATTAGTTTTCCGGAATAAAAAATTTAATTGCAAGCAAGTTGCAAAACTACTCAATACTCTAATTGCTCAGGACCCGGACGTTGACATATTTCATATTATGCCACGATGCGATTTCCTCAAATGTTGCCATAGATATTTAAGCCATAAGTAATTTCAATGGTAGGTGTTAATTCTAACTTATACTTGTTGTATGTGTGGTATGGCTTATAGTGCGCCTAGGCATTAGCTGTTAGCAATACAAATATCGGCAATATAAATAAATAAAGGCAGAGTTTTATAAATTGCGCGTAGGTTAACCGTACCCAAAATATTGTTCCTCATATTAATCAGCCGTTTTCTGAATTATTCGTGTTTACTCACACAGACTAAGTTACCTCACGAATTACTCTATTTATACGTGATAACCATTTGGAAATAGTTGCAATATTTGAGATTATCGCATTCAGATCACATTACAATTACATGATAAACAGAAAAACAATATTATTATTTCTATCTACATAACGTTTTTCGAATGACTTTCGTCAACTTGGC
>PDGT01000024.1:876209-890336 GCA_003671415.1 Megathymus violae | reverse complement strand
AAATTAAACATGTATATGTTCATATCCATGTAACAATATATGTAAAAAAAAATTATAAAAAGTAAAAAAAAATTACCAAATTTCCATAAAAACTTTCATCCTCTGTTTCAATAAATACAGGGTAAAATTACTGATTTCTAAAACACTGTCTACTGATTGTCCTCTATTTAATTCTAAAACTAAACTATTTTACACCTTGGGGATTAAATTTCTATAATCCTCTCTTATTGGATTCCCACGTTATAAATGGTACCGAATGTAAATATTTTAAGTCTTAAGTGGTCCAATAACCAATCTGTTAATACAGATCATTCAATAAGGACATAGTTTACTACTCAGATTTTGATTGCTTGTTTTCAAAATAAACCAAAAAAACGATTCTGTGAAATTTCTCAACGATTGGGTAGTTAAACTCATATATTATATTATTTTACATAAGGATTAAAATTAAATGTATAAAGAATGACTCCACTTTCATTAAACGTATATGAAAATACTAGTATTATTTTTAACAAACACTACTTTTGTACTGTTTCGAAATAGGCGTCGCCTCTAACCTAAAACATTACGTTACAGGTTCATCGCCCTAACTCGTGTGTCACGACCTTGAAATATTACTCTCCGCACTCCGCACGGGTCAAGAAGTTTCACTTCAAAAAATATTAAAATTAATTAACAAAAAGAGGACAAAATGGTATTGAACTGTTTTGTCTTTGCCTATTAATATAGAGATAACTTTTATTCCCCTTCCTTTTAAATATATAATAAATAGGTATACGATAACTTTCCAATAAATAGCGTAATCAAATATATCAGAGCGGGGGAACCCCGAATTAATTTATGACCGGGGTTATTGTTTCCCATCTTAATTTGATTATTTTGATTATATGATACATTAATTAAATAATAAGTCGAAATGATTGAGGCGTGAACCTTGTCACAATTAAAACGTACGAACGGCACCGCGTACAATATCGGTGTGCTCCTCTTAGAACAAGAAGAGAGGCTTCCTATGCGGCGGTGCCCATCCGTGGGCGCGGCCCATGCGTGGGAAATTCGGGATTCGAGGTAACCCTCCATACCCGGGCAGTTACTCGAGGGGGTCAACGGCCCCCTGGTAACGTAACCCCCACAACACAGGTCGTAACACAGTGGCTCCATCATTTTAATCAAACGAGCGACTGTGTTATAACTATGTTATAAAATATGAATTACTGACATCAATTATTCGAATAGCAATTATACACCAATTTGTATTTAAATTAATAATTATAATCCCCGATAGGTACAACGTGGTCGCTCATGTTAAGTGAGTCGGATTTCTATATTTCAATGTCACAAGTACGTTCATCATGCCTTTCCCAGTCTAACGATGTCAGCCCTACGATACAAGAGATCGATGCCTAAATTTTTGCCTTAGATCGTATTAGCGTGAAAAATACATATTACATGAAACCTTAGAGGATCGCTTTATCTTTCAGCTATTTGTAATGCTCTGTAAAACGAAAAGTTATCGAATTAAAGTGATGAGTTAATATAATATTAAATCCTATACTGAGTCAGTTATTATTTGATTACTAGTAGGTAACTGTCATTTTATATAGTCTATCACGTGTTCTCACTACATACCTATTTTATCGAAGATCGGTCAAGCCGTCCTTGAATTATAACGCGACATACACACACAGAGAAACAGACGGATAAACATTTTCAAAATGGTCAAATTGATGTCAGTGTATAATAAAACGAATATTTATCATGAAATTTTACAAAAACATGGAATGTACAGACAGAGAGTTCATTCATCACAGTTTTATATAGATATGTAGATGTTATACATCCTATCATCTGCGCAATCAAGTGTTCTCACTAGATACCAAATTTCATTCAGGTCGGTCAAGCTGTTTTATCTCTAGTCATACACGAAAATCTTAACAAATCTACGAGTATATAGTACAGATATGAATGTGATGAGCAAAACCATTATGAGAGACATTGTTGCAGAAATTATGTATAAAGTTTTGAATTCAAATGTCAAACCTTGGATTCAAAACAGGTTCCCAAACAAATTTGTAATAATCCTTACATGTTTTTTACACACCAAATTTTTAATAGCGAAAGTTGGATAGCAATGTCCATATTGTGACCAGAGACAACGAGACTCCGGAGTAAAAGTTCACGGAAGTGCACAGAGTAATAATTTAAAGCGATATTTCCACAGCCTTAAATGCTCTTACATTTAACTGGAGTATGCTAGAAAGTACCATTATTTGTGGGTGTAAGCCCGGAAAATAAAACTGCTTTTTAGTTAGCAGAAGTGCTTTTACAGTGATATTTTTTTATATTATTTAATTTAATAATACTACATGCGTTTTTTAATAACATATTGTGTTAATGCAATATTAGTTTATTGTATTTTCAATATTAATTCATAAATTGTTTTAGTTTATGTTTAACATTATTTTTTTATTGTAGTTACATTTTATCTAGACTAATAATAAAATTGTAACGAGGTCGAAATTGTACATCACATATTTTCTGGAAATTATGATGTAGGTAGACTCTGTTATCGATATAGAGGGCAAAACATATTTATTTTTTATTTTTCTCACTCAGATCATGTATCCCACTGAGACCCCTGAACACATATGAATGATACTTGATATTTCAGTAACTTATATCAAGGATCATAACCTAGTACATTTTGTGGCGGGAAATGGATCAGTTTCCGTGGAATAGGCAATAAATGATAATATGGACATTCTATTAAGAGGGCGGTAAATAAAAATTTTACTGTCTGACAACAACTATTATAATAAATCTATATGTTATACAAACAATCACGTAGTTGAACCCGGACGAAAGCTCTTCACCAGAGCTTCACAGAACGTTTAAAAGAGAAATTGTTGTACATTGTGAAACATGGCGGAATTAAATAAAATAGGCAGCGTGGGAAGAAGTATGAGTAGTTTAGCATATTGCTCAAACTACAGGAAAAAGTATCCTGTAATTATATAAACATTAATGACAATTTATAACAAATATTCTGAAGAACATTAATAGAAAATCAGGTTTGAATGGAACTACTCTAGGATAGGCTCCATGCTATGTCCATGTCAATTTCCTCTGCTCGTAATGTACAGTGTTTAACAATATATTAGGCAATGGCCTCAGACAGATTCTTTTTGTTTTAGATCGCTGAGCTCTGGACCACAAAGTTTAATCCTAATCTACCCAGGCTTTCACTACCCACCATCCCCATTCTAGAATGAACCATGAACACTGAATACGTGATCGTGACAATTACAACTAGGTGATCTGTGTGCTCGGTTGTACCCGTTTGACATAAAAATTGTGTCGTTGGACTCGATGATATTTCTAACATTAAATGTATTTAGTTCTAACACTGCCAGACTGCATATATTGTCTCTGACCAAGTTAATGCTATCGAGATATACATACATACATATGTATGTCCTGTTGAAAATTAATATAACAATGTACTTAAGAGCAAAATAACGTGCAGATGACATGATGTTTTTCCATCACATTAGTACTTTTCTATATATTTTTGTCTTTTTTAATCCTGCAGAGTGCCAACTCCTCGTGGCTCGGTGTCAAGTACCAGTAGCGTCAGCGCTGGCTCCAGAATCGCTCGTCTTCTGTCACAAGGAGTACGTGGTACTCCTGAGGAGACCGGAGCCGATACTCCACGACGACTTAGTTGGGAACGGTAAGATTGTATCAACTTACAAATTCATATTATACACTATAAGGATAAATATCACACCCAAAATATATATTACGTGTGACCCGACCTAATATCACACGGGTAGGCGAAGAAGGTGAATATTGACAGATGTATTTAATTTATTGCGACTCATATGCGACCTATTTATCGGCATAGTTGGGTTAAATTAGAAAAAGGGTTCGTAAACGAAACAAATCATTTTTCGTAAATCTTTTGGAAAAAGCTGCATGATCCGTGCTAACTGTACTTTTTGAGAATCAAACTATTTTATTCTAAATTTCCCAATATATGTACCTAAGTAATTCCAATGAAAAATTTGATAGATAAGATGTCAAGACCACTCATAGTATCACTGGATTCTCAGGTTTTGTTCCCTATCTAAAGTAGTCTGTAATATACTCAACCACGATACTCTGTTGTGCCGTTGAGGGGTCTCTGATATGGCTTAACGAACGCTATCTACTATCCGCATAACAAGTAGTAGAGCTCTGTGTTGTAAGCCTCGTTATATAAAATAAAGAACATTGTTTCGGAAAAGCCCAACTGAATAGTAACAACGCTTGAAAGGCAATCATGACTAAGCAACAGAAATACCAATAACAAATTGAGTACTATTCCTTTACAGATTTTTCTTGGTATCCTCTCTGAGTTTCAAAGATTCTGAGCGAGTGCTATTATCACTTAGTGAAAGCGTGACTTCTACGAAATCCTTTTGTATATATATATTTTTTTTCAATTTCACTTGATTCCACTTTAAAGTTCCTTTACGTCAATGACGTCATGCGTAGCATTATATTAATAGGTTGGGGAGAAAGTATGTATGAACTTGTAATAAAATCTCTTTGACTGTACCATTTGCATCTGGCCGGTTTTAGTATCATTAAAAAGTTTAAATTTTAAAGAAGATAATTTCAAATTCAAATTTGGAAAATGTGTGATTTTCACTTGTTTTGCTTACTGCCAAGATGATTGAGTGTAATTAAGAAATTCGCTACATTTTAAAATTTTAGTACAAAAAAGGCGAAAAAGCAACGCAGACCGCGAAAAAAATTTGTGATTTTTATGGACCTAGTGCAGTGTCTGTGAGAGTAGCACAAAATTGCTTTAAGCGTTTTCAATCTGGAAATTTTAATGTCAAAGATACACGTCGCTCTGGTCGCTCTGTCACGGATAAAATGGATGCCATTTTTGAAAAAGTGGAGCACTATCGGCATATCAGTAGTTACGACGTAGCTGAAGAACTGGAAATTGATCCCAAAACAATTTTGACGCATTTAGGCAAAGCTGGGTACACAAAAAAACTCGATATTTGGGTGCCACACGAACTCACTGAAACAAACCTCATGAACCATGTCCTCATTTGCGATTCTTTATTACAACATTGATAATTAGGTATTGAAACACTCATGTGATATTATTATCACACTCGGCTTCGATTCGTGTGATAAACACATATTCGTGTTTTAATACCCCTTATTATACAACAGTTGCATAAATAACTATAATTAAATGAATATAGAATAATGAAAATATCTTTTAATCGGTCTTGGATTTAATATAAACTGTTACATCACATGTAGAAGATTGTACTTGAAATAAAATATTTAACAATAAATCTTGTACAGGAATATAGTGTTAATTTTTTTTTCGTAATAACGTGATTAAAAACTTGGAACTATATTAATACCTATCCTTTACGTCACAGCAACACAACCCATTACTATCTACCGCTGAGCTCGGGTATCTAACAACGTATGAGGTGGAAGCGATAATTTGCGAAGCTGGTCAAGTATGGATTGGTAGACTTCACACATTTTGTAAAACATAGTGAATTCTCAGTGGGCCTAGAAATATATTAAATTTACACTTTGTCACGACAAGATTTATCTCACACTTATGTCTTGACCAATATATCTTGTTAAATACTATTTTCATAGTTCTAAATTTCTCCGATTATGTGAAGCAATAATTCAGACTTGAAATAAAAATTGTGTTTATACATTAATACCTCAAAGATTCAACCTTAAATTGTTGGTTAAATCTGACTATCACAAGGAGTGCTTTCAACGTATGTACATATATCATCGAGAATTGTTATGCTGATATTAATATCATTCAATTGTAATCAAATACATTGCAATAATACTCCTGGGACTCATAAATCCTTTTGCTTATTGTGACTCCCGAAGCTGAATGAAATTTGGTTGTTATAAAGACGGGTCTTGTCTCGTAGCAGATTCGTAGCGTTCGTAGAACCGTAGCACGGAAAGGTAGCAAATGGCGGCCGTTCATCGCGTGAGATGAATACAGTGAGTTTCATTTTGTTGAATTAAAACGTGCCGGTGGAACTAACCTCAATATCTATATTACCGAACGGATTAGTTCATTATAATCAAAACTGAATCGGTTGCCTTTGTTGCACGCTATACTTTAGCTTTGCTTGCGTTTACCAAAGACTATTAACCGACAAACAGACAGAAAGGAGCTGCTTTAAACTATTTAGTTAATATGATATCAGCACACAGAATATTGACTTATTCGGTTATTATCATAAAAAAGAGACATCCCTATCTCCCGATTTATAATCTATATCTCTATATAATCCCGCGGAAGATATTTATAAACAAAATCAAAGCAGAATACAGGGAACAAATGTAAATTTCATTGTTTTATGAATATAAATATTGACCGATAATAGATTTTACATTTTTAATGTAAACTGTACATGGTACATGTACTGTACATGTACATGGTATTTATTGGTCACCGACGTGGACTTCGTTAACGTAATCTATCACAGAAGCGTTGTCAATTGCGTGACCATTTTTTAATATTTATATCTTGCTTTTTTTTCGTCTTTTCGTAAGACATAGCAACAGCTCGTAACAAGTAATATTTTGAGCCTAGCGTCTTCGGGTGTAGTGAAAAATTAGACCGTTAATTACATATTTCGAAGGACTCGTCAATACTACAGTAGATATAGATACAGTTTAGATACTACTCGTTCAGTCCGTGATTTAAGAATGACTTCAAACATAAATATTAATTAAATTCGATTTTTTAAACAAGAAAAATGTTGAACCGATTTTGATACGAGGTTTTATTTCTAACGAGCGCGATTATGGCACTTTTTGTAATTTTTATCTCATTATTTCCAATATGGTGATGGACGAATAATTTTGAACATAGAAAATAATACGAAGTACATCTCAGTTACATAGAAATACCTCCAGGCACGAAACTGAGAAAGTCATTATTTGGTGATGGACAAACAATATTGAACATAGAAAATAATACGAAGTACATCTCAGTTACATAGAAATACCTCCAGGCACGAAACTGAGAAAGTCAAATTAACGTATATAAATAATATATTAATTGCGCGTATTCGCAACCGAAGTGTTCAAACGCTATATTATGTAAGCGTGCGTATCTTGTCTAAGCAATAAACGCTCTTAACTAAATATCTATGTAACATCAATATCTGTGAGATAGACTGTTTCATCTTGGCATCGTGTTTTCGTACAACTGGTAGACAATCATTAAATTCCTGTGATAAGTCTAGTATAACTTTTATAAAGTTGCAACAGCTCATATACTTATTTATTACGCTTTCACATCACAAAAGACAACAGTGACAAATGTTCAGTTGTACATCGCGCGTGATGTGTGACATTCATTTGAGGTCTTCTCATGTCCAGCGCGGAGAATGGAAGTGACATTCACGGCAATATTTCGTAGAACGTGTCCACTTGAAAGCGAGTGTTATTTAATGTTTCTTTGTTGTGTTGAAAATCATATCCATTAATAATTTTGTACTTAATTAAATCAAAATTTAGTATTACTTACAACTAGAAATACACGTTTTAAAATTTTATTTATTTAGTACGGTAAATTACGGTAAATTATAACATAAAATAAATTAAATGAATAATATATAGCTTCAATGTATGCTCGTCTATATAGCGAGATTTCTAAGTGGCATACTATGAGATGCCAACATTTTCTTTAAAAATCCGCATTGGAACAGTGCGGCAGAGTACGCTCCAGAACACCTTCGTTACAACGAGAAACCGATGCTTCGTAGTCAGATGCTAATAATAAGCGATATCTATATCAGGATATCTTTTTACAAATAAAACGTGAAGACCACAGGATACAACGCTGACCAAGTGCAATTTAACAGATTTCACACTTTGAGAACATTATGTAAAGCTCTCAGGTATGAAGGTTCTCTGCGGTGATTTCCTTAACCAAAGCAAGTTATAATTGATTGTTAATACGTACATAAAATAGAAAAATTAGAAGTGCGTACAGGATTCGAACCCGGGTTCCCCGCGTGGGAAACCGACGTTCAAAACACTAGACTATCACGCTTTCTATACATGCTCGTATGTTTTCTCATTACACGGCATCAAACTCAAGCTTTGGCCGTAGTGGGGCGGCCTAGAATATTCCTTCCAATCCCATGCTGGTAGAAAAGGGTATCGTAAGAGGCGACAGAAGCCAGCCTGCTTGGTGGTAGGGCTTCGCGTAAGGATAATGATTAAGTCATTGATATTAATAGTGGTATTATTATATATCCGTGAAGCCTGCCTGGCTAGCTACCACCCTTATGCTTGAGGCAGCCGCCAAACGACTCGTCGTGTTTCGGCTGGGGGCTTGAGAGCCAGTACATTATTTCTTACCTTCTTCTCATTTCCTGGCCCACAACGCATCCACTGACCTTTGGTGTTGTCGATGTCCATGGGCGACGGTGACCACATACCATCAGGTGGCTCGTCTGCTGGTTTGTCGGTTTTTAATATAAAAAAGAGTACCGTAAGCAGTTTATTCAATTTATATATATTAACCAAATAAAGTTATGAACCACTTATGGACAAACCGAACATGTAGTTAATGTTTATTTTCAAGTGAGAAAATAAACATTTGTTCTATGAAAAAAATGTACACTGGTGCGGTAAACTAACGACATTTTTATAATTAAAACTTGAAGAAATATGACGTGGCCAGATTAACGACAGATTGCGAGTTTGCTAAATTAATTAAAACTTCCAAAGTATTTGTTTTTTAGTTTAGTTTTATTCGACTACTGCAAAGCTGAACCAGGATTATATCAAGCAGTCAATATGTATATGTGTGTTCATTTTGGACCCTGGTCACTCCTAAACTCATTACATGATTTATTTCATTTTACCCGTACCCCTACAAATAAAATAAATGACCTTTTGAACTCAATATAACGGGATTTCAAGATTACTATCAAATTTATTTTATATTTGTTTATTCGCACAAGTTATGCTGTCTATGTATTTATTTACTGGTTATTATCTATATTTATATATTATCTATATTTGTTTAATAATTTAGATGATCTATGTTATCTGTAATATATTATGGGTAGTAGAAAATGTGGACCAAACAAATGGATCATCCATGTCTGCTTGGTCTTCCAATTTTTTATTTTTTGGGTGGCATTTCAAATAATTTTAATAATTCTGATTAACCTATAAACGAAAGAAAAGTACGAAATATATTCTTCTCATCCAGAATATATTTATACACCAACCATGTAGTGACAAATTACTTCCTGTTGAGGGATCATGTTTATCAATAAGTAAGTTGTAAATGAAGCTTACATTTGGTAAAAGTAAACTTTGAAAAGTAACATTAAATCCAAAAAGGTTCCTCAATCGTGACTGATAGAGTTCCATATCCCGTAATCTAAAAAATAGGTACAAAAAATTAAAAAAAAATCATAAATTATTGCTCTTAATAACAGTTTTTTATAAATATTAAATTAGTTTAAAGGACTGTGACGTGTAAAAAAAGTTATTACATAGAATAAAAAGAGTAATTAACGATAAACGTATATCGGGAAGCGTAAGGCTAAGGAGAATTTTTATTAATTATAATAATTTTAATTATTACTGTTTATTTTGTAATACATTAAATACTGAACCAATTTATTAAAATAATACACCGACAAACTAGGACAATAATGGTATATGATCAAAATTTCTTTATTAGTGTCCAAAGCTTGCTATGGTTGTGCCAATTTTTAACCGGCTTCAAAAAAGTAGAAGGTTCTCATATCAATTGTATCTTTTTATATTTCTTACCTCAGAAATCCCGTCACATGTTCACCGATTTGATAAATGCCTTTTTACTTTAAGAGGGTGGTACACTTCATTACAGAAGGACGTCAATTTAAATAAAAAAAATAACTTCTCTAAGACTGAAAAATAGAAGATGAAACCAAGACAGTCACCTTCTACAAATTGAGGTCCCTTTTTTTGTTAAAAATATTTACTTGTTTCATTAAAATAAATATTTCAAATTAAAATTACTTTGTTAAATTTCTACCACATTGCTTATTATTATGATTGTGCATAACATTAACGTAACGAGGGCTTAAGCTATTCATTCAAGTATCATGTAATAATTCAACGCATAATGAGTACAAATATTATTTTATTAATAAGTGCCAAAGTCGAATAACAATGCTTAGGGACGGTCCTTATAACAGTAATTCAGACTTTTGAAGGTTATATGTAAACAGCTGAACAAACAGTTTTTTAAGTATATTAAATCTTCGAATATAAAGGAACGTAATAATAAAATTTTATCAATAGATTTTTATTAATTAACTAGGATGCCGTCTTCGCTTCGCTTCAAATAACCTAGTCCTTACGCTTGGAAATAGCATCTGCATTGTTTTAGAACTGGGTTTTCTTGTTCTATGAATTAGAAATATATTAATCGAATTACAATGAAACGAAATTTAAATATTAAGTAATGCTTACTGCAATATATTGGTGAAAACCATAGCGAAATCGGTAAAGCCGTTTCTGACATTAACGTGCGCAAACGTAAAAACAGACTAAAATTCTAACAACTATTATTTTGGGTTCTATTGCGTTAATAAAGACCTCTAATGATAGTTTTTTTCATATATCCTTCATGTATGGAAAGTGATCACTTAGAATTTTATTATATGTAAAGATATAAAACGTATTTCAGTAATAACAGTCGATAGGTTATAATTTAATATATTAATGAAACGACCTTGTAACTCAGTTGGTAATGACCCTGCCTACCGAGTGATGGGACTCAGGTTTCGTTCCCAGCGAGGGCAGACATTACGCTACAGATAATAAAATTGTTTTTACTCGGATCGTGGACATCTGTGATATTTAATTTGTTTATGTCTATGGCTCCTGTGGCACAGAGAATCCTAGTGTGAGGGTGAATTTGTGTGAGTTAGTTTAGTTTTAGATTGTTTTAGTCCAGTAAGTATAATTGATTGACATGGAGATTGAACATCAGTAATGGACCATACAGAGTAATGTTTTTAAAGCATTCAAGTGTACTGTAGTTATTTGCGTTGATTTCTGTCTATAACCTAATTTACTAATTTTTAGCTTTCGTATAAAAAAAATATTATTCAAGGTGATATGATGTTAGTAATTTTTAACAGATTAGGGTAATAACACGTAAAAGTGACAATTTATTATCACGTTTCACCCTTGTGTATATACACACGTCACTATCTGTGGTAACATGCTTGATTAGGTGTGTATTTATAAAAGTAACTCCACAAAATCAAAAAATATTCCTGTATACATTTGAGGTGTATACACCGCTCGAGCACGTTTCGAACTTGACATTGAATATTAACATAATAAAGAGTAGTCGTCGCCCCCCAAATACATTTATACCACTGCAATGGGACGTGAACGCTAATGGTAATTAATGTAATTCTACAGTAGATTGAAAATATTTAAGCTCCAACATTAGTTTTAGGGTTAGTTGTTCCTAAGCTCAATCTCGTCAATTATTCACGCTAACTTGTCCCGAAGTTCTGTGCCACTAGGGAATATTAAACACCCACTGAATATTTAGTCAGCAACTAATATTAACTCAATTTGGGTCCAGTCAATCAGGTTAACTGCGACATGTAACTTTTGACCTATCATCATTCTTTATTGTTTTATTATAGAAACTATCAAAACCACAAACAATTTAAAGTACAAATCTATTTTTTGCTATCTCCGTAAACATTCTACAGAACAAAAAGTTAAGTGCCGAATTTAATTCATCATTTCAAAACGAAAATAATGGTTATGTGACAAGTAATTTTGCCAAGAATATTAAATTTAAGTTTTGTGATGTAAAAACTTGGATTTTAATGCAAAGTGAGTGTTATTAATGAAATATTTATTTTTCTATGTTACGACTACTTTTTCCTTAAAAATTGCAAATGTTACTTGTAGTACTAATTTTTCTTAATAGGTAGTAAATTTGAATAAAATTTAGGTAAACATTGACAATCTCAGTATTACCCTGATCAAAAAATATACAGTGATATTACCCATTATGAAGTATGATGATATTTTGTCTTACGAGAGTTTTTAAGCTTTTTTAAGAAAGTAAACATATTCAGATGCCATGCAGCAAAAATATAATGTGCCATTGTCTACTCTTGCTAAAAAGAAATTTGTATCAATTTAAGGAAATGGAAGCAATAACCAAATAGAAGATAGAAAAAACAGGAGAAGAAAACAGAGAAGACTAACTTGAAAAGCTTGTAGTTGTGAATGGTGTATTATTTCCACACAATAACTCAGAAAAGAAACTAAAGCTTCAGTAGGAACAATACGCACATTTTGAAGTGAAGGATCTTTGTGTCCTGGAAAAATATTAGCAACAGCACCTTGTTATACCATTGTAGTTATGGTTAAATGTTTTGGCGGAGGTTGGAGATGACCTAATCAAGGAGAAATGATTTAATGCAAGGAGGAAAATATTGTTGAGGTAAAAGAAACGGAAAATGTCACAATTCTTCGCCAGGACAAGTACCAAATAAATGGTGATTTATTGTATTATGGACTTCCTATTATAATAAATTGTAAGGATAAGTGTTACTCTAATTTTTAAAAGATAATTGTTTTCTGATTTATATTCTTCATTGCATCTGTAATAATTCTAGGCTCAATGTTTATTCAAGTGGATCTCAATTTTGTTACCAGCTTATAAAAATAATACAACTACTTGTCTATTTTGTTAAGATTTTATGTTTACTCGGAAGACGGGGTAACTTTGCCATACCGTACTTTTGCAATTTTATTTTATAATTTCCATTGATAAGAGTCAGATTAATCATTTTAGAATTATATTCTTCACGTTCTCAGATCACAAATTTACTTGATATTTATATCCTATATCTTTACAAAAACCATATAAGCAAAAATGTGCTCGTTAACTGTCAAAGTTACCCTGATTAATGTTACTGACCCTGATTAATGTTATTAAATTACGATTTTAACAGTGCTGAAGAAGACGTTGCCTTGTCTGAGTATTTACAATAGTGCTCAATAGGGTTTGATTCCTGGTCGGGCCAGACAGTTTTGTGACAGATAAGGGTTTGAGGGTTTGTTCTCGAGTCACGGGTATTTGTAATGTCATATTTGATATGTCCATGCCACCTGAAATACAGGAAATCCTGGTGTGAGTGTGTCATTATCATCTATACATTTACTTTGTTATTATTATTATAAGTAATATTATTAACGCAATGTCAATTTAATATCTGGTACAAATCATTTTTAAATATATAAGTGCGATTTGAGAAAATAGTTATCAAAGAAAACTTACGATGATTTTTTCCCTTACAATCGTAGTTGAAGTCAAATACACAAGCATTATGAACGGAGTTATAATTTAAAAAAAATCTATTTATGGGGGAATACTACCCGTTTACGTATTTAACTAATTATCTAATTTCAACCGTGTTTACAAATGTTACATTATCTAAAGGCCCTGATCATAGTTTTGCAACTATTGTATTGTCTTTAGGTTCATAATAAGTGTACAAATTAGAGATGTGGAAGCAGGCAGAATTCAGTTAGAATATTCCGCCTTCGTTTCGTCATCATTACAACCTATTGTCCCTGCTGGGCTCAGTGTGAAAGGAGACCCGAGAACATTTGTTGGAAGTATACACACATAAGAGCAGTAATTAAGTAAGGCATTGTATAAATATAAAACTAAACGGATAAAAAAATATTCTCATTTCTGTCTTTATGTTTATTATCATAAACTTTCCGAGTCATAATAGGTAACAAGTACATAAAGAAGATAGGGTCCCTTCAAGGGTATGCTTCGTAACACTTCGTAATACGATATAATATCCGAAGTATATACCTATAATGTAATTTAATAAAACCCCGTCCGAACCTACTTCACTTTACACAGAGAAGTTACCAACTTTCTCAGATCCTTAAAAAGTGTTTCTGAGTTAACGAATCTTCGTAACTAGTCTGCTTATTGAGTTAACTTGTCAAATAATGTAGTTTTATTCAATGAGTAGAATA
>PDGT01000024.1:852172-876200 GCA_003671415.1 Megathymus violae | reverse complement strand
ATATATATATATATATATATATATATATATATATATATATAACAGCCGACAAATATACAAACAAACCGCTCGAAAAACCCGGTTCAAATACTGAACGTAGATTTAGTTCTTGAAACTTGCGTTAATTATATTTTAATTATTAGAATGAAGTCAGTGAAATCAGTGTTTTGCGCGACATAAAAATATCTGAGGCTTAGATTACCTATTAGGTCACTTCTCTACCATTGCATTGGAGCAATGTGGCAGCGTGGCAGCGTTATATGCACCTTTCCATGAACCCTAATCATTAATTCTATATCCCCACGCGGATTTTTAAAAATTAATGTAAACTTCGATATTGATGTGTTAAAAAAATAGGTATAAACAGTCTTGACCTAATGGTTTGACCTACGCACACTTCTAAGTTTTAACATTATGTGCGTATTACAAATTGAATATCGCGTGCTTCGGTGAAGGAAAATATATATAATAGATTTATAATAATAATATAATATAATAATAATAATAATAATAATATAATAGAAAATATAATAGAAGGAAATAGGAGTTGTACATAATGTTCCTAAAGGTAAGTAAAATCTGCCAACCTGCACTTGGCCAGTGGCAGACTTTGGCCATAACTTATCTCATTGTGAGAGCATACCCAAGCTCAACAGAGGAACAATATGGGTTGTAATAATGATGGTGAAAAAATATATACCTACTCGAAAATTCTTAATTGGCAATTACGAATTAAGTATGACAATATCGCATTGCTAGAACTTACAGTAGATGCAATTATTATGTAAAGATCAAAGTGCGATTTCAGGAAACAATCGATTGTCCTGATGACCACCGATAATATCTCTCCAATTCCATCACTCCTTGCACTCAATGCAAAAATCATTGGTTGTAGAAAAAAAGAAAGCATATTAGAGGACTCCATTATAATATCAATGCCGTCCAACACCATCTTGAGACAGCAAAGCCAGCCTTGTTGTTCCTGACGAAGACACAGATATGAAATCCCGGTGGTGCCTCCTATCTGTAGAACGTGGCTATCGACTGGAGCACTCCTTTATCCGTCAAGCAGGAGTCTACACGTTCATTGGGGAGTACGTCATGTGCCACCATCTACACAGCCTTAAGGTTATGGACCTTTTTATTCTGTGGGTGCGCGTGGACTCTAAAGGTTAATCCGATGTATAACCTGTGCATCTATAGGTTACATAGTGCGCATCTCCGCTATGCAAATACAGTATCTGACATAGAGCCCTTCTATCGAAGCTATCATCATACGGCTTGTCTGAGAGGTAATGCAGGTGGATAGTCAGTTTTTTGTGCGAACTTGCCATCCCAGACGTTATCCACAGTCAACGCTCTAACACAAAATTTATAAATGCTGGCGTTCCCCAAACTTCGGTACTTTCTCGCACGCTGTTTATTCTGCATATCAATGATATGCTGGAATACATTCCAAGTATACACTGCTTTACAGATGACAGTATGGTGATGCGCATTATTCGAGCCACGCAAACATCTCTCAGTAGCAAATAAAAGAGAATAGAACCAGACTTGTATTCGAAATTGAGCGCTCTCTGGAGCGGGTCTCCGATTGGGGTCGACTAAATCTAGTTCTATTTAACCGCTCGAAGACACGGCGTTCTCCGCAAAAGGAACCCCATTTGTCTTGGCATCGAAACTCCAAAACACACCTCTCACCATCAGTAAAAGCATTGGGATCTTGGAAGTCGACATTTCTAACGAAGTGCAGTATCGGGGTTATCTGGAGAAGAAGGCTAAACTTGCCTCCAGAAAACTGGAAGTACTAAACAGGACGAAGTAATACTTCACGCCAAAGCAGCGCCCGCCTACAAGGCCTAAGTTTGACCACATATAGAGTACTGCTCTCACCTTTAGGCCGGCGCATCCAGTTACCAACTAAGCCCTCTTGACTCTGTACAACAGCGTGCTTATTGAATTGACGACAATCCCAAACTTAAAGACGGTCTAAAGAACCTAAGTTTCCGGAGATATGTAGGCTCCCTTTGCGTCCTCTACCATCTCTACTCTGATGAATGTTCCGAAGAACTCTTCAACCTGTTGTCCTAATCCACCTTCTTTTATCCCACCACCCGTAAAAGGACGCAGTTCCATTCGCATCACCTTAACTTGTGGCAGTCGTCTACCGCTCGTTTCTCTCACTCCTTCCTGCCACGAATCTGTGAGCTTTGAAACCAGCTTCCATCTAAGACAATCTGTACACGCTATGATATGGAGTTCTTTAAAAAGACTGTCTATTGTATCCTTCAAGCTCGGCAACACACTTGCAACTTCCTTGATGCTGTATGTGTCCATAGGCCACGATGACCACTTACCATCAGGTGGACCGTATGCCTGTTTGCATTAAATTGCTTTTACATTAAAAAAACCTAATGGTAAGTGATGATAAAGTCTAATTTTCACTTGAAGACTCCCACGTCAGAAGTAGCCGGGGACAGCGACGCGGGCAAGTTTATACAACTAAGAAGTTTTACTAACTCGACCTTCCGATTCCATCCAATCCTTCTCTATTTCCAAAAAAGTTGATAAACATTAAAACTCTTATTGTTAATAATGTTTTTATGGACGGAATGTGTACATAGCATAAGTAATAAAATTAAATTCAGTTAGAATATTATTCAATATATCTAACAGCAACGGTTACGGTATTTATATGAAAATATGGGCGCCTCAAATAGCTATATCGCAACGCATCGATGCGTGTTATTCACATTGACACCGGCTGTCACACCGTTCTCTGTCCACACATATCCCAACAATTGTAACCTTATACTGTAACTAGTTACGAAGTCTTAAAAGAAAAGAATATAGTTTATAGTTGACAATCTAATACGATAAAATAGGTATATTAGTTTACAACAGAAAACTTATCCGTTATTTGGAGGGTTTAACGCTGGTGTTAGTTCTTACGAGTAATTAAAATTCCTGTAAGGGGAGAATTAGGTTGTGTTTATTTATTTTTAAGCCAATAACCAAAAAAAATGCCAATAAATTTTTATACACAAATCTTTCCCCTATTTTATGGTCTTAGAACTTCCAGTCTATTCTTAATAAAATCTTTTGTTGTTGTTTTTGTGGATGAGTCCATTGTTAAATAAACTACGATCTTAATTGTAATTCTGTAGCTTTAAAGCTACAATAACGAAATTAAAACTGAACATGCTGTCATTCTAATTTTATAACGAAGCAAGCGAAACAGCAAAAACTAATTTAAAAAAATTCTTCACAATAGAATTTTGAAAGTTCTATCTAAGTGAATAACTCTTTTAATAAAGTTGCTGTCAACATTGTTAAACTAGATTCAGCTATTTTGACTGGGCGTTGAGAAATCAGTCAATAAAATGATTATTTGTTACGAAGAAACTATTTATTTTATGATAGTATGTTGTGCTTATAAAAATAAATCGATAATAGCAATATGGTGGTCGATCAGCTGTCGTACGATATACAAATGTGGTTCTGGTTTGTAGCAAAGTGAGATCTCCCGTCTCCCGTCAGGCCAGGTGACGCGGTCTGGTGAGCGTCCGTGCTTCATTCAGATTCAGATGTAATTCGGATATTTTAATTATGCAAGAACTGTACAAAAGTTTCATGATATGATTTAGTTATTTCATATGTTGCAGCCGGATTCATTTGCGGAGATCCTTTTGCTTTTAAATGAAAAACTTTGTGTTCCTCCAAACGGGGGCTAGTTTAATCTACTTAGACTGCAATTTTAATGCATAATTTGTCAGTGAAAAGAGAAACGAATCCTACTGCTAAACAAAACATCTATGCTAAAAAACAACTTGTGTGTAGCAAAGACCGGTGACTATATAAATATATTTGAAATACACGATAGAATCAAATCAATTGTTTCGAAAATCAAAGGATGTGCGACGTAACGCTTTATTCTTGGTCGGCTGTGGTTGAAATTTCCTTCAACACCTCGGAAATTAGTGATACAATCTCGATGTTCCGTGATAAATTTTGCAAGCATCCTAAAGATAATAAGAATTGTGTCCATTGCGAATCCTTATTTTTGTATTTTATCAAAAAAATATTCAAATGAAGCAGGATGTAAAACTATCCAAGGAAACCGATATTCATTTGTCATACTAGCGACACCAGCAGCTGCAGCTGGAAAGCCGTATAATTTATATCGCAGCTCAGTGTTTACTAAAACAGCACCACGCGAGAATGTGTGAGGTTTCCGCAGCTACCATACGTCCGTAACGTAGCCAGTGAAACGTAATACGAATCGGCAGACGACGCGTGCATAGTTTCATGAAATGTGTTACTCTGGTTCTCCTTTGTTATGTTTTTAGGATATCACGTGCCCTATGTAAAACGGAAGTTTTATTTACTCACATCTGCCTGTCTGTCCATCGTATATGGTTTTGTCCGGATTTACAGGAGAGAAAAAATTTGAATTTGGTACACGAATAGAGTTTTCTGGCTCAAAGAGGAAATGGAACGGAAAATAATTAAATCTTAATTTTGGACAATCTAACAATAGAAACACACACAACAATAAAAAAAGTCAAGTACAGGTATATGGGTAATGAGTTCGTTATGGGGCGTATTTGTAATAAGGCTTACGACTATATTCATTTAAAACACATTTTCATTGATATTCAGAAATGTGCATTAAAATGTATTAACCCTCTATACCCAAAAATCACTTAGTGTTAATTTTTAAATCACATCAAAGACCGGATATCAGATGCACAGCATTGTTGGCGTCATGGTCAGATGTCTTCGTGGCCGCGTTGGGTAATTCGAGTAAAGAAACGTTTCCACAAGATTTTACTGTTTTAACAATAATTAAAAAGGAAGCGTTTCTAGCAGAGAGCTACTAGTCTCCAGCGTGGATATACAAGTGATAGTGGTGCTGCCATCACTCGAGTCATACCCGCGATCCGTTTAATAACTTTCTTTATTACTGTCTCTGACTGATTTGTTTAACGTCATAAGAACAATTAACAAGGAAATAAATTTTAAAATTTGAAATTAAATTTTCATCAGAAGACGTAAAATACATCTGGATAGATTTACTGTATGCGACCTCCGATTCTTACGTAAGTCTTATTTGTATGTATAAAAAAGTCAGTTACACAGTGGCATAACAGGTCTGTACTTTTGAAATGTAACATTGTTCTGTATTTCTAAATTATAATCCCTAATTATTAAATGTTATATTTATTCAATATTACAAATATTAAATGTTATTCTGATTCAAGAGTAATTTAGTCCTTTTGAATCTAGGTTTTATATTTAAAGTAATGAAACAATGAATGTCATTATCATAATTTAATGGCTATCAGAAAATGAATCGTATTTTTCGTTTTAAGCTTTCTGTGCTGATCAAACGCTAACTGAAATTATTTTAAATTATGACTTTTATGTACAAGTTATCTTTGGTTTGGTATTTTTATTGCAAAGGAGGTAAGCTTTATAATCAAAACAGATGTCATACCGTATTTACATTTCTTTGTCATATTCTTCCACTTGTCCGCTACTGCGCCTAGCAGAAATATTTCAAATTCGAACGTGATTTGACACATTATTCTTAATATAGGTGAAGGTACGTTCTGGGAATCGATGTGATCCTGTGGAGTAAGATACCAAAGTTAATACTATGGCTATCAGTTTTAGGAGTTTGTCCTCCTCCTTCCTCCTCCCTTATTGCAATTATAAATATATATTTAAATTAGTGAACTTTATAAATCAAACATTTAAAGGGATAAAGTTATTAACACTAATAATAGCAAGAATTCTGGCAAAATTCTATAGCAACAATTGTTTCGAGTCTTCATCATGACATCTCCAATTAATGGTTCCGTATCTCAGAACGAAATAGTAAAAGTTCACTATGCTTATCATGTACGGATTCGCAAACTTTACATACGTTTTAAAAATATTTTGAACTTTCAAGTATGGAGATTTCCTTACGACGTTTTTTCCCTACAATGTTTTTTTAATGTGCAAATAAGTTTAAAAAATTATAGGTATATACAGGATTTGAACTTGTACCCTGTGTATGGGCGAACAATATTTAAAACTATCACTGCTTATATTATGTGTATGGACTGTTTTAAGTTTGGATTATGTATGTAAATTTAAGAATTACCTCTGTTCGTTCCGAAAGCAAAGCATCAGTAGGGTACTAGCGATGTGCTTTAGTTTTGCACATGACGTCATCATGAGATTGCTGGATCGTGACATAATTCAGACGGTCATGTGAGAAAGTTCCCGATTATCTGTTATGCGATCCTTTGTCTCCGGTCTTACGCAAGACTTAATTAGGTTAATATCCCTTCAGATACAAAGTTCACGTACGTATTTACAAAAACATAGGTTATGCAGGATTTACGTACACAAGATAAGGTGATAAAGATAATTAAATGTTGGACTTAGCATTGTTTCTTTATGAGTGAAATTATATTGATAGCTCTAAGGAAAATCAAGTAAGTATACACAAAATTTTGATTGAAATATCTACCATCTCAATTCTTGGGGTGTAAGGGTTATTGCGATCCAAATAAATGTCTTTTGAAGATCTTTTAACGGTCTTTTGAAGATCGCTAGGCTCAATTCCGAAGCTACTCATGCATACTGGCAGGGATTTTTAATCAATAGTGAAATGGTTTTACTGTCTTTCTGTTGCAGTGCTGGAGAAGCAGTTAACAAACATTTTTAACGTTTCCACTTGGCGAGCAACGTGTCGATGATGCCCATGATGTTTTAAACGAGCAAAAGTGACAGTGACAACCTACTATCGGCCGTCTACACAAAAAAATATTTTTGGAATTCATCTATAAAATCATTCTTTACACTTGTGAAAAATCATTAAAATAAAAATGATTTGCATTTTATATATCTATTGTTAAACTTGATTTCAGTATTTATAAGGTAATTTTTATCCAGACCAATTAGATCAGTATATCCTATGTTTGAAAGACTCAGCCAAAAAATTAGTCTGTTGTATTTATATCTAAAACATATATTAAATATAACTTGGGCACTGTATCTTTAAAATCGATTTGTAATTTTTAATATCCTTTTTTATTTGCGGAAACTATTATATCTTTTATATAAATTCCCAACAAAAATGTACCTAGCGTACCTAGCATAATCTCAAAACATCGGTTCTTGATAATTCTCCGTTACAAACCCAATGATAGTTTGCAAGTAGTTTGCAACTTACCACGAGATTGCATAATTTACATACTGACCCTTAAATTCCATATCGTTAATCCAAGCTGATCGGTGAAGTTGCCCCGGGTTCGCTTAAAGTAATTATCCAATTAAGTAAAGTAACCGGGTAAGTTAGTCTTATCAAAATCTTCAAATCATTCTCAGTAGATCAAACCATGTTTATCTGTGTCTTAAACCTCATCACACACATAAATAAATAACTATAAATGATACAATAAACAAATGCTGACACACTCATGTCCCCGGACCACGATTCTGTGTAGCGGGTGGCACGGACATAAACAATTAGGCGTCATAAATACCAACAACCTGAGAATAAACATTTATCTTTAACTTTAATGTCCGCCCCGCCCGGGATCGAACCCGTTCGACGGAGATATATACATTAACACACATTTTATTTTATTAAAATAAGCTTAAAAAGTTAATATTATTAACGAAAATATATTGTTAACAAAAATACCTTTTTGTTATTATTTCCTTTTTATATAAATTGCTGAAAAACTCAACATGAAGCGACGAACAAAGGAAGCTGGCTGAAGATCAAGTCCCTTACATCAAAACATCTATCTTATAACACAGTATTACAATAATAAACATTATAACTTAGACAAAATAATCAAAACATGATACTTGCTAATAGTACCCAATTATTGTTTCATAATATTCCCGGCACGGCTCGAAGCTTTCCTCCGACATACCGACTACTACGCATACTTATCTACTAATTTCTTGTGATCCAAGGTCCCTGTCGAAGCGAACAAAACAATGAGTTGGGAGAGGACTATTTCATTAAAGGTTGCTACGATATATTGTAAAACATGATAAAAGTATAAAAAATTGAAGTGTTTTGAGAATTTACCCAACTCTTCGTCTAAGTTAACCCACTCCTGCCCGCGATGTATGTATGTACCCTGCAAAGCATCGGGCGAACCAATCACATCGACAATAATGATTTGCCTGCATAATTAATTAGCACCTTCTTTGTGTAAGTCAACCGTAAAATATTTACCGTATTGGACAATCAGTTAACATACATACGAGTATTTACCGATTTCTCGCAGCGCACGTCACTTACCATCGGGTGTTAGATCTCGTTTTCCGGCTATTAGATTTGGTCATGATATGATATGATCGTAATTTAGCTTATAACAGCTTTCCGTTTCGTTTTGAAATGTATTTGGGAGGGAGCATCATAGTACGCCTGGAGCACTAGAACAAACCATGAAAACTCATCACTAAAATTCTCTTGAACGAAAGTATAATTCACAGTGTTTGTTTTAATATAATATTTTGAATTCGGATATACGTATCAGCCGGCCTTCTTGCCGGGCGATCTATTACACAGTAAGCTTCGAAAGGCGACAATTATCTCATTTTTAATATACCTAATTACTATTTGTAATACCCCTTGTATCGCTTCAGGAAAAGATATTTGCGCGGTGATTTTTTCTCATAAATTATTATAACTTTATGAGCTTAAAGTATATTCATAATTTTTTAACTCATAAAATTATAATAATTTACCCACGAAATTAGTTGCGATTATCATCATTTTAACTGCAAAAATGAAGAAATTGTATATAAACTATTCCATTTTACCTTAGCCAGTTTTCCATATTTAAAAGGCAATTTCTGTACAAAATTAAACTTCTAGCTTCAGCAATTTCGGCTGAAAATTTATTAATCTGTCAATAACTACAAATAGTTTTATATAGTTAGGTATTTATATAAAAACCTTTGAGAATAAGAATTAAGTTAAAGACGATACATTAAAGTACAGTTATTAGATACTATTTATTTTAAATCATATTTTTTTATGATTCTTCCATTAATTATAAGTGGAAAACGCTGTAAGGATAATTACAGTTTCTTAATGTTTAAACCGTTCGTGCCAACCGGCTGAAATAGAACCATCCGTCAAAAACGCAATTAAATACCGTAATCACATGTTTAACACTCATCTTATATTTATAGAAAACTTTCAGAGTGCGCCGTTAAGGGTCTTTTCAATACTAGAGATGTGTTTACCCTAAAGATTACGAGTTACCTCTGGCAAAAATGTACTAATGAAATTGCTCTATTTTCTTGCTTTCTACAGATTCGCTCTGTTAGTATTTTTTTAGTACTGGAACTATCCAGTACTTGTGAAACAAACGAGGAATGTGTGTAACCTAATATTGCTGTGAGCTTCTAAACTGTATTTAATAGTCGGTCTTTGTTAGAAGTACAAGCGCTGAAGTAGAAAATTATAATTAGGGATGTTATGGATATAAAATTTCGGATTTGGATATGAATACGGATATACATATGAATAATATTTTACCTTTTTCGGTTACGGTTACGAATATTAAATTATTTCGAATTATCCGATTGTTTCTGATAGTTTCGGTTACGGATATTATACGATTTACGACTAGGAAAAATATATAATGTATTTAACGGGTTTGACTTGATTTCTAGATATAATGTTCACAGAAAAGAACACTAGCCTTACGAATTAAATAATAAAAACTGTGTATAACTCTGTGGTTCGACCGGCGAAAACCTGTCATAACGTGTTTTATTTAGATTTTGCCCCTATCCGAAATCATCCGAAACTTTATATATATATATATATATATATTTCGTATATCCGATAGTTTCGGTTACGTTATGGAGCTCCATAACATCTCTGATTATAACGCTTACGCAGCTTTCTCGCACTGTAGAGTGTGACGCAAAATCAAGCTGGCATTTAAAGGAACATACTCGTTCTTTCAACGGGAAAGATGTGACCTCATTCCTTCATTTTTTGTTTAGCAGGTAGATATGCAAGGTTACCTCGGGCTTAAGGATGAATGCTTCTTATATCTGATACTAAGTTTTATTTTCTGAAACTGATTTGTGTCTATATTTTTTCCACTTTTTATCCTGACCGAATTGTGACGGGGAAGCTAGAAATAAAAATATGCGTAGTGACTATATCCAATAAAGATTTTCGTACTTTTCTTCCAGACATCGCTTATCGTGACTATTGTGAGTCGTCATGATTTAAATGTCATGAGTTGACTTAACTTGAAATAGATTTGTTTACACACACCACAGCACGATTGATTGACATATCCGACTATTTTTATTGTTAGACGGTAATCACACAGGTGTGAACTCAGCCTAAATTCCGTCTTGCTCTTAAAATATTTAGCCGCGCGAAGCACTGATGGATTGCTGTCGTATTGAGATTGCGTGGGTACGTTCCGTATTTTTCTTCATTCTGGTATATGTACTATATTGAAAGTAAGCTATGAGATGTGAACTCGAACTTTAACTATTGAGATGTGTCATGATATTTAGGATTGTTGAATATTGTGTGAAGCGCATTTTCCCTAGTCATTCTCCAAAATTCTTATTTACGAGTAAAATCTACAGTTTATTTGTTTTTTTTTTATTTTAAACGTTACATATTTGACTAAATCCAAACGTGTACACGTGATTCTATCTGGTTGGCTAGTAATATGACATGTTGCATTACTTATTACATAACCAGGCACCTAACACGGATATATGGGTACATATGTACAGCAATGACATGACATCAAAGATGCGTCTAGCTAAATGACAATTGAAAATATCTGGACCTCTGACCAAATTCGTAATTCGAATTTGAATTGAGAACACGAAAATAATTTGTGTGGCAACTTACATAACAGACATGTAGGCAAAGACTTGGTTATCAGGTTCGTAGCTGGAGGCTTTTCTGTCACAGCTGACCCGCAAACGACTTTACGGGATGTTTCTTGATTAGAATGCTCTGTATTTTCCAATACTAAAAAAAATAAAAAAATAATAAAATATAATATAATTTAAAAAAAAATTATGCCAATTTCACCTTTAAAATGTGGGTTAGTGACATAAATGACAAATTATTGAATCTTTCACTTCATACATTTGATGGTTTCGATTGTCGTCACTAACGAAATCTAAGATATCTTGATATAATATTTTAACGAAATAAATAAATAAACAATGACGTATAAAGTTGTCGACAAGCTATACAAAACATTGTTGAAACTCCGGCTTAATAGAAATTTAAATTTGTTTCCCAACTTTCTTACAGAATTTCGTGTTTTTCAATTTATTTGTCATCTCAAGTACATAATACAAATAGTTATGTTGTCTGTCTGTGAGAATAAAACATAAACATTTAAAGTGAAAAGTGAGGACAAGTTCAAATTCACCTATTATGAACCAAGTACATTTGATCAATAAATTTAATTTATTCAGTTTGTGTTTTACATCCATATAATGGAAAGACTTAAAAGAGTATGTTGGCTCAGTTAGTTGTGCCTGTTGCCAGACAAAGTATGTGGGTCGGATCTCCGACAGGTCGAGGAAGGCATTTAGAGAACTGAAGTATTTGTTCTCAATTATGTTCGTTTGTAATGTTTTACTTGTTGGTCCATCCCACCTGCGACGTAGGAAATATCGTTGGGTAAGTGCCAAAAGGTGTGCGTTAAACGATGTAAATATTATAATACCTAACTGAATTAGAATTTGACTCACAAAGCCATTCATTGACACAAAAAAAATATTATTTGTCTAATTATTTTGATAATGTTCTAACCTTTTACAAGAAAGTTTATAAATCATACCACATTCATGGGAATTCGATTTTTGTGTAGAAAATAATAAAATATCAATCTTTTCTCGAAAAAAAAAAAAGACAACTATATGTCATCTCAAATACAAAATAACAAATGATATCAAAGTTTCTGTTATTATAAGTTTTCAAATATTTACCAATATCCATTATATGTACTTAATATAGGTAAAACATCGTCTCTTCTATCCGCTAACAGCACATATTAGCATTTTAATAGATACAACTTCCTTGAAATATAAATGTCAACCTCAGCTCCCTTGATATAATTATGAACTTTTCCAATTAGGTTTTTACTAATAGGATTAGATGAAGTGCCCATAGCTCTAAGGTAAGTATATCGATCGAGTTAGGCATTTGACGGCGCGATCGGTAGTTGGATGGGCGATTGCTAGGAGCAAAATTAAGCGCACATTGCATATGGGCAATCCACACAGCTCTAGGCCATGTCAATTACGAGAAAAGCCAATTTCCTGCAATGATCCTATTTAGATTACCCTAACAATGATATATTGCGAGAGCCATAACATACCTATAGAAAATCATTAATATTTCTCTCTATTCTGACCGTGTGGCCAGCCGCCCCGACTTCTTGTACTTCGAGTACTACTAACAATACTTTTTATTCCCTAGGCGCGATTCGGCTGGTCAGCTACCACGCTCGGCCAGTATCGATTCAGTGGTAGAAGCGGCGATATGCGCCAGACACTCAGAGCCGAGCCAGACCACTCTACAGTTGCCGAGAGCGGACCGCGCGCTCAGCTTGGTCTCCCCTGCTGTCGGTCGACGAGCGAAATCGCAAAGAGGACAAGCTGGTGAGTTTAGAGTTTACTTTGCTATTTATTGTCTTCTAGCTACAAAACAAGAGTGAAAGCAGATCTTCGTGGCATCCAGGCAACTTTTCTCTCATATAAATGTTTTACAATTATTATAATTTTACCTAATTGATATTGGCCCAGCTCGTACAACGACGGATCTCCAGTTTGACACTCGGCCTGGCTAGAAGTTTCTGTGACAGGTGAGCATTTGTTCTTGGTTGTCGATGTCGTAATTGCGTCTTCGCGGCACCGCCGCTCTAAATTTTAGTGCGAGAATGTTAATTTTATGAATGAATTTGACACTGAACGGATTTCTCAATTTAAAGTATGAAAGAGCTAAATTATTGGAGCAAATTCAAATTTAAACAAATTATAAATGTAAATACATGAAATAAACCGAAGCTATATAATAAAAAAAGACAAAATAAAATGATCACAGTAAGCAATATCAGCTATTGTGAGTAGCACTAAGCAATTGTCGTGGTGATGAGGCACAGAACTGGTATTCTGTGCGAACCGTGTGGCGCGCAGTTCGACCAAACTGAGCCGTGTTAACTACACTGCACATATGTACGTGATATCTAACATGATAAACAAAAAATATGTATACTGTATATAAAATAATTTCACAACAAACTGAAATAAATTTGTGAATGTCTCCTTAATTAATTTCCGCAGTTAATTACGTCTTCCTTTTAATTGTATTTATAAAATTTATCTTAGCAAGGTTTATCAAAGTTAAGGATTATTAAGGGCTAAGGATCAACGAAATATAGCAATGAATATTCCATTTCGTTATTCTATCGCGCATTAGTCTATTAATAACCCTTATTATAACTAGACGTAGTATGAGTTCTATGCAGAAGGCCACTTTAAGAGACCTTTTATAGAGTATCATGTTAATTCCTACGTATCATAATTCACCGTCGCAAATATAATTTTCACCGTGACCTCTATGATTCAGTCACCTTAATGCTATTGTTTAACATTGTGTATTGTCTGACACTACAATTTGTAATGTTAACAATACATTTTTATACTCGTGTAGATACTCTTATAAGTTGGATAAAACTTTCTAAATATTTAATTCGATTCTTCACAATCATTTTCTCCATTCTACTGTACTCTATTTTCCTATAAAACACTTCGTCCGACTTAAAAAAAAAAGAAGAGGTCAAATGTTTCATCGGGCTTTTTTGAATGTACTTATGTTTATTGACTTCCGTGAGATTTGAAGACTGATTTGCGTATTTTTTTCTTGTTTCAAAGTGTATTTTAAGAGCTGATGATGCGATCCGGAGATAAATAATTGAACTTCTCAAAGAAAAAAACATTTTACTTTGGAAAACCGCGCTTAGTAATATTAAAAACTTTAAAATGTTGCAAAACACAATTTTTTTGTATGATTTAATATTTCTAGGCTTACATTTTTATTAAATTAATTATATAATTGTAATAAATAACAACTATACCTTCCAACCGGTACTATAAGAAGACATCCATATCATGAAAACGTTAAAATATTCCTCCGTTGAATTTCGATGATACTCGTATGTGATCCACAGTACACAAGCAGAGAAAAATGAATCCTGCTATCGTGACATCGTTTGTTAGACAAAAGAATTCACCGTGAGCAGGAGAAGATGACTTAAATGCGCAGATAGAGCCCCTTACACAATAACTTGCAAATATTTTCAGTGAACATCATTTGCTATGTTGAAAATGTTAGGCGTCAATAGGTATTCATTTCAATAGGTCTCCAAATTCTGCCGATATTTCACACAAAGGGTTTCAAAGCATCGTTAAGAGTGTTGTTAAAAGCCTTCAATACTTCCATTACGTGGCACGCTCCCCTCCTCCAGTAACAGACGATTGCTCAGCGCCGTATCTTGATGTAATTAATTTACTGCTTCTCCTACCCATTAGAAATATAGATCTACAATTAAATAGAGCTTCTGCTTGGTACATGTCAAAATTTTGTTTAAATATTCCGACGGTTCAATCCAATAAAAGTGTTAAGCTCTTTACGTCAATTTTGTTATTTCTGTATTTCCGATAAATTTTCAATACTTCTAGACGTACATATAAATTATTTAAAATATAGCACGTGTATTAACAAACGACGGTAAAACAAACATTAAGATATTACTGGTATTGACAGTAATTTAGAATTAATGCATATAAATTAGCTGATAACTACAGGTAAATATTAATATGATGATTGATATCCAATATACTAAGACATTTTTTGTTCATATTGCACACAGACACAGATAGATTCTTACTGTTACTTTAGAAATCCGCATTGGAGCACTTTTTAAACCTTCTAAATTACAGAAATAGACTTGTGCTCTTCAGGTCGTTAGTGAGTGTATTGAAACCGTTTCTACTAAAGCATATTTTGTTAGCTTTTTCGATCTTATTCACGTTTTATAAAGGCTTCACAAATAAGTCTGCCTGTAGAGGACATTCTGAAATTGTTTGAAATTTAACCGAGGCAGAAAACGAAGTGACCAAAAATTTAATTATAAACTTGATTAAAATGCTATTAGTATTTAAGTCTCAGTAACACGAAGTAAGGCTCCACGTAAAGTGTTTTAAAATAAAGTGTCTTAAATTTAACGGAGTCCTTCATAATGACGGTGATCGATTGCATTTTAAGGGTAAAATAATATTTTTCATCACCATCACAACACCCCATAATTGTTCTACTGCTGGGCTATTGGCAACGAAGGCCTCTGACATGGCTTAATGAATATAACAATAATGCCATATGACAATAATGCCAGGGATTGCCAGCTTAATTCCCTACGAAGGTAGCGGGAAATTCACCTTTGACTTCAGTAATCTGTGCTAGTTTACAATAATATATAAAGTGAATACCAGAAAAATTAAATTAATTAAGTTTTTTATGTTATTTTTATTCTTATATTTATATTTTTAGCAAAAAAGACAACCGATAATCTTATCACTTTATGCTTCATCTTTTAGAAAATCAAATAATACAGAGAGCCAAACATCATAAATATATATATATATATATATATATTTGATTATGTATCGTTTTACTGCAAATTTTCTTTGTTAATATTAAATGACGAAACTTCGTCATTATTTCAAACATATTTTTATCTTTTGATCTAAAAAAATATCACTAATCGTAGTTGCGAATACAATGAGTTGTCACACCTAATTCTCACAGTTGTCACAATGCAATGCAACTGAATACCTTGTATCTAATGAAGGTTAAATGTATGTATGTAGGCAGTATTCAACATTTTCCGACAATATTTCATATATACTTCATTTCTCTCAGTATAAGAGGAAATTCGAGGTCTCTAATAGGATATTTGCTATTGTATACCACAAACATGATGATTAATATAAAAGAATAACTATTAAGAAGAATCATTTTTCTATATAATTTTCATTTTTGTTAGAAGATTTATTTCATTTTTAGCAGACATCCATCATTTATTCATCATTACAACCTATAGTTATTTCACCCTCGAATCGGGTTTCCTCTCACAATCAGAGGAGTTAAAGCCAAGGTGCCTCAAGCCAAAGTGCAGATTAGAAGACTTTACAAACTTTTCAGAAAATTATGAACTCTCAAGTATACAAGTTTCTTCAAGATGTCTTCCTCACCCAAACAAGTGATCATTAATTTGAAACGGTCATTCAAGCTACTAGGCTACTACTGTATTATTAATTATACTACTGCTGTATTATTAATTTAATTTGAGACTTCGTTATTATAAATAGCCCTTTTAATGTAGTCTCAAAGGCTTATTAGATTTCCATAAATTTTTCACTTCGTTATTTTAGATAGCCCTTTTGAATTATTTGGTATCTCAACATCTTATTAGATTTACGTCAACATTAGATAGTAAATTTACATAACCAGTCATGCGAACAGTTAGATGGTTAGTGCCGTGTGTCCTCTCACAAGGCGGCACCTAGCGGTCCACTGACTCTACAAGTTTCCTATTAAGCCAAGTGTGTTACCCATATGATGTATCTACTCGACTGACTGCATTTCAAGGGACACAAACTGGTTAATATGGAGTCTGACGGCCATTATTATTTAACATATTATGCTATAGAACTAATATAATGAAAGGTAATTTGAATTTTGTATGCCGAACAAAATAACATGGGGAAAACTGAAGTAAATCACAGTAGCTTAAATTGGTGTTAAAATTAGTATTCTCTAAGAATCCGATCGGTTTTAAATCGAACCATTTCTTGTTTTTCTTTTCTCATAAATAATGAGTTCTCTTTAAAGGATTTGAACAATACTTTGGTAATTTTAATAAAAATATTGCAGTAACGTTACTATGAATTTTATACAGCCTTACATACATTTTAATTTTTAATTTGTGCACACCATCACTACCTAATATGAAACGAAGTCTCTTTTTATCTGTCCATACGTGATAATTCCAAAATCTAGCGCAAGGGTTTTATGCAGAACAATATTCACCCGAAGATTTCTTGTGTAGGTTTATTCCTATTCAGAAATCTTTGTAAATCTAAAAATGGAAAAGTGATGAGGCAAATCCATTTCTCAGAACAATGATAGTAATTACTGTTTCTTTTCCATCAACCACTCTTGCGAATTCAAACTCAGTTTATAGATCCTGTAAGGTATAACAATAAGAAATGAAATAAGAATAAGAGAATAATTAAGTAATAAGTATAGTGCAATATATTATTTAAAATCTGCTTATATAATTTCTTTTGCCTACAATTAACTTCCCTCAATATGATATAATTAGCATCATAGATGTAAAGCAAACACACTGCTTGGCTCCAATTACCTGTGAAAAAAGTAAGAATTAACATATTTTATATACCTTTACATACTATTAAAGAAAACTTAAGTATACGGGATTCTTTCCCTCGGTTTTTCTTTCACCGAGTAATATTAGATTTCCCAAAGGAACATGATTTAAAAATGCATTCCGTGTTCGCAATCCACTGAAGCATGAATATTAAATCTCTTAGGCTTAATACGCAAATTCACTGATTCATTTAAAATGGATGCGTATATAATATTAATAATAGTGTATGCGTACAAACTAGTGAACATAAGTTTGTGTTTTCCGAAGACAAGAAAAACGCCAGCAGCACTTAACCTAGTTTTCCGAAATGCTAATGCAATTGAATTAGATTTTATGTTGTTCTTTTAGCATTCATCTGAGCAAGCTGTGTCTTGGCTTGATTTTATCATTATCAATTTTTTTTTATTTAACTGTTAATGTACACACAATAATATAACAGGAAAAATTACAAAAGGTAACTAACTGTATGCAAGGATACTATACATATATTTTATGTAGAAATCTCTTCTAGCAGGCTTACAAAATAAACATATATATACTTGAACAATAAACACTCAAATAATAAAATAAACATTCAAATACACACGTAAAATACATAAATACAGTATCCTGCAATGTACATATCATACTAAAAACATAAATAAAATAAATATCTATGAATATTATACATATGACAAAGATTACTTCTTGAACTGCTTTCTTGAACGTAATTATAAGTTAAAATATTTGGTGCAAGTATGTTTCTTGGCAGTGAGTTCCAGAGTCTAACTGTAGGCAAAGTGAAAGAGTAGGAATAGGTACAAGTTTTAGGGGTCGGGGTGTATAGGCAGAATGATCTATAAAGTTATTTCGAAATAGATAACAAATATCATCGAATTTTAATTTTAATCTATACTACTATATATCTGTAGTGTCTCGCTGTCTGATGTCCATTTTGTGTCAAATTTCATGATAAAAATTTAAATTTGACCATTTTGAAATTTTTTGTCTGTCTGTCTGTCTGCATGTTCCATTATTGCTCAAGACTGGCTTGGCCGATCTCAATGAAAATTGGTATATAGTGAGAACACGTCCTTGCGCAAATAATGGGCTATATAAAATATCTGTAAACCTAATGACAAAAAATATTTTTTGAATAATCATGTACCTATATATATTTAATTATTTAACTCGAACGAAGTCGGAGGGGGCCGTTAGTTATCATATAATATTTATATAGGTAATATATTTAATTATACAAGCACCATAAATCTTACCCAGATGGGACTCTATTTATTGAGGCATTGTCGCGAATCAAAATCTTCTTTAATATGAAACATAGAAGTGGATACAAATAGAACTGGGAACTTAATGTTTAACTGGATAATGGATAATGGATAATAGATGTTAATTTAACTAAACTAGCTCAAATATCGAGACTCGCCAAAACTAGCGCCACATCGTATGTACGTATAACGGAAGAACTTGGTAAGTTGCGTAAATGATTGAATGACTCATATTATTAAGCTTGAAGAATAATATTTCGATTAAAATTTCGGTTTATCCTGCTTGTAAGGTATTGTAAGTCTAAGCCTGTTTCGTAATTACTGGTAGCCAACTCCGGCTTTGTTCGACACAAATTGAAACATAGTTGACGAATATAATTATGAAGCTAACTAATTTTTATGTACATATATACATAGTATAGAAGCCTATATGTATCCGGATTAATGTACCATTGAAATGCTAAAAGAATTCAATTACGTACCATGGTTCCGGATGTTATGTTATGTTATCTTATGCTCCTCCGCAAACACACAAACTCACAAAATTCGCACTCTCTCTGCGAGCCTTGCATATAAGTATTATTTCCATCTGCTAATTTTAACGGCTATGTTGGAATGTTCCCGATATCGAAAGTAACATACACTGAAACTTCAGGTACGATTATGTTGGAGATCTGTATATCAAATAATAATATATATGTTACACACTTATATATTAGATTACATGATTTAAGGAGAATTGGTTTTTAATTATTTTTTATTTCCCTCTGTTTATCTCCCCCCCTAGACCCGATCAGGCGGGCCATGTGTTTGATTCCTTGCCTATGTATTATAAAAACATAGTAATTTGATGGAACAAATGTATAATTAATTCATATCACTATAACTTATATTACGAGCGTGGTATAATAGTAATTATACATACGGTATTTAAATGATTGTGCCATATAACGAATTGGCACAATTTGACTTGACCGCGAGTAACCGGAAAGTAAAGCATGGTCGGCACAGTCGAGCGCGGGCTAGGATTGAATGAGTGAACGCTGGTGACAAGATTTTGTAAATGATTTCGTATTTTAAAAAGTACGTTAAACTATCAATGTAACTTAGTTGTTACTTACTAGACACGAAGAGTTGTTAATTCTTGTCAGAAGCTATTGGGTGGTGAAAGTATTTTTGGACTCAGGTTCGCTTGTCTTTAATATAATATATAACGGTACACTAGAACTGCGCAGGGATTTTATTATAACGCATGTAGTTAAATAATATGTATCTTTTTATAGTAATGTATATTACGTTTATTGTTCTAATACAAGGTTATGAATATATCGTTGACTACAAACCTACGAAGAGTCCGTTTGCTCTTGCCTTGAAGACGCACACATTTCTACTGAATCTAACTTCTATCATTACTATTTTTTTTTAAATAAAAAAAAATTATAAACAAAAATGTTTTCCTTTATGAAATATAATCCAAAGAGCGTAATAGGAGACTATATGCAGTAAAAAATGTTTCCGCCACTTGTTGTAATGGTGATGTAAGTAAAGATAAGCGACTGAATGAATAGAAGGGTTTCTTTTTACCAGCAGAACAATACCGCGACAGTAAAACTTAAAACCATTTGGTGTCAAACAAAAGGCGACTCTACCTACGTACATAACGTACCTAATGCAAACGCCAAACGAGCCAACAAAGTTCTGAGCTTTTAAGGCTCCAATAACGTTATCCTTCTTTCACACGAGTCAAATATACCACTATCTCACTCGCATCACCAGCGCCAACTCGCGGCTTAATCACGTACTGTCTGACATGCGCGTGCGCTCATTCTTTGTATTGTATTCACTATTGCAAAGCAATGATCAACGCGTAAACGATTTAAAATTAAATAATATAAAGTTATGAGTGAATCAAATCAGACGAGACCATGACTTCTGAGTGAATTGTGTTTATGTGTGTTTGTGTGTGTGTGTGTGTTTGTGTCAGTAAATGAACGTTCGAGGTTTTGTTGACATATCGGGTTTGTTGACTTGGAGTCCGAAAAACAATATCAAGATAAAGCTTAAACGTAAGTAGCAAATTGATCTTATCTTCAATATATTATAGCGTATAGTACATATTCTTACATTTATATATATATATGCGAATAACTATATTTTGGGAGTCAGATAACATAAATAACTTATTCGTAGAATATTATTACGATTGGTAGCGATTATGTTAAACTATTTTATATTTATCATTTAATTTATTTATTGCTCAAAGGCAAGCAATTATTTTAACTCAAACTCGTAACTCAATGGGGGTAAAATCACAAACTAATAATAACAGCGCTAAAAGAGTTAATGCTTTTATTAATTAACAAAATTCAGATTTATATAAATATTTAGGTATAGAAAGGTTGCACTTTGTACGTTCGGAAATGTTTCACATTTTACAAATATTACACCATAAAACCGGTTTTAACCTTAATCGGAATACGCGACAAATCCTAAAGGTGATTAAGCTCTGTGTGAATAAACTTCACCAACTTTGATTAATTTTCTAGGTGTCGAAATAAACTATTACAACGACAGAAGACTCATTTAATCAATAATGATTTATAATGAATCAATCAGTAAAATCGTGAATAAATGTTAATTTTGTTTTGGGATTTAAGAAGCTACATCGATTCATGAATCTAAACCAGTCTTCTCTGTTAATGGTACTTCCTACTGAGCAAACTGCTTCCTGTTGAATATCGCAAGGATATTTACCAATAATTTGAATCCCTACTGTACTCGTGCTTTGTGGTAGGGTTATTTAACTACCACCTACAAAAATAAACCTGAAAATAATTTAAACGTGTATCGTTTGCAAAGCAGATTCTCACATCTTGGGCCAATTTGTCAATGATAATTTTGGTGCTACAGACGTCCATGAGTGGCAGTGATAATTTACAATCACATGGCAAAATGATAGAATGAAGTGAACATGACATTTACAAAACGCTTGATAAAATTAGCAACGCTGCAGGTAGTCATTTTGAAAGATGTGAAGCGATAGCAGGTTACTAAGAAGCTAGTGTTGTTTGTATAATTATAATATGTATTGGTAATTATCACTATAGTTATAATCAATACTACTATATAAATCTGTAGTGTCTGTCTATCTATACGTTACATTTCTTATCAAATTCATGATAAATATTCGTTTTATAACTCACTGGCAATTTGAAGATTTTTGTATGTCTGACTTCTTGTCTGTTTGTCTGTATGTCCCGATATAAGTCAAAAATGGCTTGACCGATCTTAATGAAAATTAGTAAGTAGTGAGAACTCGTGTATGTGCAGGTGATAGGCTATATAACATATCTGTAAACCTGATGATATATAACTAAGGCAAAAAACCTAAAATTTTGAATGATCATGTATATATAATTAATTGTTCAACCCGAACGAGGTTGGAGGGGGCCGCTAGGATTATATATCTTGTCTATTGTCTTCTCTATTATGTTTGTCTTTGGTTTGTTGTCGAGCATTATCTTATTTTATGTAAAAAAACTAGTCTTCTAAAAATTTCCCATTCGAACCCCTTGCGGGAGGGCGACATTCATACCACTAGGCTATCTATTCTAGTATTTATTAAGTAGGTAAAAATAATTTATGATTCAGGAATATGAAAAAATCTATCAGCCGGTCAATGCCGTTAGATCGTTACGAATTCTTACGTCACATGTGCAATTTTAAATTCAAATGAAAGCGTGTCTTTTGTAGTGAAATAATCGTTCATACATTTATTCATCCGCTCATCAGCAAACTCGATATAGGGAACAGAACTTGGACGGTGACAAGAAATTATAAAATCGATGTTGTCTTATCACTCGATTAAATATTAAAGATGTAAAAGTGATTTATTCCTGTTGAATTTTGTCGGTGCTCACTAAAGACGTTTTTGTTTTAATTTTAAGACAGATATCATTCCGTTATTGTGATGATTAATCCGTGTTTTTTAAATTTACATACGATGCCAATAATCTAAAAAGTGTAAACAAAATTAACTTTTGAATGAACATATAGATTGTTTTGTATTAGCGGTAGTAACTAGCTTAGATTTTATACGTCCAGCAAGACGATAGTCTGATGAAACTTCGAATAATCGTGTGAGGACACAAGATAAAGTAAGAAGACTGTTGGAATCCTCAGAGATGAACCCATCCACGACCTGTTTACACGTAGACCATACATCATCAGACGATCCCCCGCCTCCGTCTTATAAAGAAAGGTTTCGATGTAAAAAAAGTTTCTTAAGTAGCCTCAAGTAAAAACGGGCTTGGAAACTTTAACAAGAAGTAATAAAATTGACTTTAAGAAATCGCTCGTTAAGTATCGAATTTAAAGCTTGTATTGTCGATTTGTCTTTCTTTACAACACTCGAAGTGCTGTCGACTGAATCTGGCGATTTGTTCACTTTATCAATTTAGTTCAAAAGTCTATTTAAAAGTTAAAAGATGTGCTGGTACTTTTGTTAAATACATTAGCATGTTTAATCATAATTGTTTATATATGCTCTACATATTGTGCTATAGAAACAGTTCCGTTGTTACACTTGCCGTCAGCAATGTTCAATCGAGGATTTAATTCTATGAATATTTTAGTATTAAAGTTAAGGTTAAACTATTGTCTTTCAATATAAACAAGTGTTTGTCATATGACTTAGGCTTTTATTTTTACATATTATATTGATTTTTTAAATGACCGGGAGAGTTTATTTCGATGCTTATATAAATGTTGTATGAAATGTGATAATTCTGTTCTACATCAATTAAAAGGTTTGCTGCACGATTAATGTTATGGTTCATTTAAAATTTTTAGGGACGACCCGATCATCATGTATGAATCTAGTATACAGTGAGCATGACGATACCCAGTAGTGATTACCCGTCTCATATTTGCTTGTACTTCAATGCAAAACATTGGTAATGTCAAACACGAACACACGATCCAATATTAACGATCTCATGAACATATGTACTTACTTAGACTTACAAAATGATTTGATGACCACAAACATTGTGTGGTATGGCGTTCTGTTTGATGACATAACGATTTGTCCAAGGCGGCAGAAAGCAACTGGATGCGAAGGTTCCAATCTCCAGATTCGTGGCCAGTCTTGTGAGAAGCCTATGTTCAGTGGGTTGTGAACTAATGAAGGGGTTTCAAGTGTCTTTACCAGGGTAG